>JAITYT010001259.1:188924-208776 GCA_025433975.1 Liostenogaster flavolineata
GTATGGGGATGGAGGAACTTGCAGAGAAGAGGAGGAAGGGGAGGAGAGGAAAAAAGGGGAGTTTTCAGAGGATCCAGAATGAATAAGAAATCGAATGGAATCGGGTTTCGATGGCGCATCGCTTCGATTTTCCTTCGTTACGATCTCCACCCTTCGTCCTCGCCTCTTCATCCCTTTCCGCAGCCCCTACCCTTTCGAATCTCTTCCGTATTCGAACGAATGCACTTACTTTCGACCTTTCCATTCGTTTCTCTGGCCTTTTGGATCGCGAGGAATTTAACGAATCGCCGTTGATCGACGTACGAGGAGTCGACTTTCACCCCCTCGCCTTTTAAACCGACTCAGCCCTATCCCTTCCTTTTCTATCTCGACGACGGGCTAAAATCGGAACGAGACGGACGGATCGTACCTGAAATTTGCGCTTTCACCGAAATTTATCGTAGCTGCTTTTCACGCGCTATTCGACCCCCTTTCCTTCATCCGGACTCGCGTACGATACCTCGCGATCGCTCGTTCGTCGTTCCTCTAATTATCGACGGGGTTCTCGTTTCGTTTCCTATCTACACGCAGACTCCCGTTCGCCCTCGCTCTCGTAATGACGGCGCCAGTCCGACATCGATGGAGTGCCATCCACGAGTTCGAGTGCTTTTACTTTCCCGGTTATCAGGCAAACGTACATACTCGTTCGTAAGTCACTTGTAACTTGTTTTTTTTTCTCTTTTGGAGAAGAAACGACTGGAGATGCTACGGATGCAACTTTTTCAACCGATTTCGTTACCTAATATTGTTACGTATGCTCGTTTTCGAATGTAATTATCGAGCGCGATATTGTTAAGTTTATAAGTAAAAAGAAAAATGTTTAACGGAAAGTTATTATTTTGAAAAGAAAGCACGTTTAGGGATTTAGGGATTACAATGAGTTGGAACGAACTGACCGTTTTTACAAGATGCTTTTATTACGAAACGGATTACAATAGATGAGTGATTAACTATGCGAGGTCACGCCATCGATATCGTGTCTTCACTTTTCGTTCTTTGACGAGTGTCAAACTCGGTAAGAATCGGTTGTAATCTTTCTTACTACACAGGTTTATTTTAACTTAGAACCACCACATACGGATTAATTATATACTTTTTTTAAATATGATTTTTGGCGTTTTGTTCGCACGGCACACGTTTGAAATTAAGCGCGTGCAACAAATATTAATTTTATTTTGTAACTTAGTTAATTCTATGGTGCGATATTCCTAATTTTAGGTAGAGAGAGGTGCGTTTTATTCCGTCAAACGATCACACGATTCAAAAGCTTTACGCGTCGCATAATTTCCATTTCGTTAGAGATAAAATTTGTAAAATCGCGTCGTAACGCCGAATTATGAGTGGATATCGATTACGATTCTGAAGTGACGCGAGTCGTATTAGAATTATTGCATTATCGTACGCTCGATCGTAAATACGGTGCATCGATCGTGCCATTTACGGTTCTCGATATTCGAGATACGGCACAACTGAAAATACGAAATGCCTTGCGCTGCGCGAGATAAAATAATTTGCTCTCTTAAATTAGTCAGTGCGAGCTAGATAATCGATGCTTCACCGTTCGTGGATTTATGCATAACCAGAAGAATTACGAATGCCGAAGGCGATCGAACGTGGATACTTACATCACAGTTTCTTCGTCTAAATCATTTTATACGGATATTTTATCCATTCAAACGCGGCCGTTTGATATTAATTTCTATAGAAATTCCATGCCTTAACGTGCGCGTCATATTCGATCAATGAAACTGGGGGAATCGTGTTGTTCTGAATTCAAAATATCCTAGCCGATTTTACGCATTACTCCCCCCTTGTTCTTTATTAGGATACGATGGCCAACTCGCATCGGGCGTTTGATATTGATACGTATGAAAAATAGCCAGTCGCAAGAACGACTTCTTCGAGAAATTTCTCAATACTTCGACATTCGACGCCTCGAAGCACCCCCATTTTCGAAAACTCGAGGGATCGTGTCCTGAATTCAAAGAATCCCAGCCAATCTTGTTGATATTGATTTCCGTGAAAAATAACCAGTCACGAGGATCGGTTCCTACGAAAATCCCCTGGTCGATCGTGCCTGAACATTTGACGAGTAGCGAATTAGTGCGATCCCTGCAGAGACACGACTACTTCAAGGAAGAGAACCTGCGCGAACGCGTGCTCCGATTCACCCCATATCCAAAAGCCGCTGGAATCGTGTCCCGAATGCAAAGGATCCTGCCCGATTTTCCATCGAATCCTACCACGTGCTTACTCTTCGTCGTAACTCGTGCTGGATTTTTGATATCGATTCGCGCGAAAAATAGTCGATCGTGAGAGTTAAGCTTCGATAGAAATCTCCAAATCGACGATACCTTCATATTCTAAGTCTAAGTCCGAATTCTAAGTCTCAGTCAATTTAACGTCGAATCCTTTCATTGCTCCATCCTTACCACGATGGCCAACCATCCATCAGCCACTGTCAGCCCAGACAACGAACGGGCTGTTCGATGCGATGACAACGATGTATCATCGCCTTGGAATCACGGGTGTTCGACCGTAAAAAGCCAGCGAGGATGGACAATGGTCATTGTGGAAATTCTTGCGCGCGTGAAATCACATTAACGAGCGAAAAAATCTGTCGGCTTTGTGATGAAAAAAGGGGGCAAAAAAAGGAAAGCAGAAAAAAAGAGAAGGAAAAAAAAATGTAACAGTCGCGCGACGTCCTCCATTCGGTGCGGCCACCGCGTAAAACCATGAAATACGAGGTGGATCATCGACGTCACATATCGATACGATAAAACAACAGGTACGTCCGACAATGGAAGCCGATCTGTACGCGTTACGCGCGATCGTTTTTCCTCCCTTCTGCTTCCTATCGATCGATCGGTGCCACTGGAACGTTAAATTTTTTAACGACTAAATCGCAAACATTCGGCGAGAAGGGTTCTCACGAATGGTATCTGTCACGAAGCGAGTGCAGGGAAGAACGATTTAGACCGACCAATTTTGTGGAGTACGCGTAGATCAGGGGTCTCGTCCATTCAATTTTCGAATTTATTTTCCCTTAACGAAACGTCTCGAACGAAACGTAGAAGAGTTCTTCGAAATTTACCGACAATGGCAATTCGCTTAATCGCAGAAAATGTGCCGGAGCGTATCTAAACTGATTTTATTACCGCGGATCAGCACAATCGAAACGATTTACTGCCTCTTTGTCGTGGCCGTTGCTACAGTTATTTTGACTAACACTTATGCGATATTTACAACGATGCGCGGATAAGCTTCATTTTCATAAAACGCATCGATCGAGACTTTTAATCTATGGAAGGCATTGCGCAAGCTTATCGTCTGAATTTATCGCAGTAGCCATAGACACGCGTATCGTTATTTTTTGTTTTTAATGAAAATAAACACAGGAATAATTATCGTTATCCGTCATTGTTCGAATAATTTTGCATTTCTACTCGACACGTGTTAGCGGTATTTCGAGAAGTAATATTTAATAATATTAAAATATCATTGCCGTGGTCGCAAACGCAACATTCTCACGGAGATGACGTTTATTTCTCATACCTTTAAGGTACAAAAGCGATAGAAATGGTATTAGTAACTCGAAGATAATGCTCGTGTACGCGCTTGTCTTCTCATCCTCCCTTTTTTTTTATGAAAATCGTTTGAAAATATTACTCGAAATATCGTAGAATTTGTCGTATTACGACAACCAATCGAATTACGTACTCTCGGTTTCTCATAGCTGCTTGTCAACGGCACTTTGCTACGAGTATCGATCACGTTCGCACCCTCTTCTCCTAATTAACACTTCGTTAAATCGTCGATATTCGAGAGAATAAAATTTCATGGAAGAAGAACTCGACCAGACTCACGAATTTTGCGATTGTTTTTGTTTTGTTCTTAGCATTTTTCCAGCATGCTTCGATCCTTTCGCTTTTAATTACGCAGTACGTGCGATCTCGCAGACTTCGCGAGTCAGAGCGAGAAGGGAAGAATTCGAGGGCGCGGGGTATTGGTGGCTGGAGGGCGAGTCGAGAAACGTCGTTACCGCCATTCTTTCGTGTAGCTTACGCTCGCTTTGGAAACTGCGCCGTCGCGTTTACCCTCGGGGGAAAATCGAATCGTCGATGAGCATATTTCCTCCATCGAGTAAAGTCGTGACGCTGGTGCTGGTGGTTGCGGTGATGGTCTGTATTGGCGATATTGGTGGTGACGATATCGATGGTGTTATTCCAGATGTTAATTTTTTTAAGATGTTAATCGTGTTGGTAATGGTGGGCAAGGACGAGGGAAATGATGGAAAAAATCTAAGGGCATGAACTCCATGAACGTAAGCTTAAAGAAAAGAACCCGGTTAAATCCGGATACGTAGTATCTTTCTCGCGTTATACCAATGGATTCCAGCGGCTCGTTTCGAAGACCAGACGGGATAACTATTAATTATCGCCGAGTCGAGGAATAACTTAACCGAGTTCCTAGGGATCGTTCTTCCTCGATACCACGACGCCTCTGAACGGAATATCATTTCATCCTCGCTTCCGCTTGCTTGTCTCCGTCTCTACTTCTCTTTCTCGTCCCGTCTCTCTCTCTATCGATCTTTTCGTAGCTCATCCAGGCTCCATTCTTCTTCCTCAGCGCGACTGATCCCTTTTGCGGTTGGAAGGTGTACGCGAAGCCCGCTGGCTTCATGGAAATGAGAAAACCGAACGGAGGAAGAAGCTCGAAAACTTAAATTACTTATCCGTCAGTATTACTCGAAAGTACGCGTCAATTCGTTCGTTCGTGAGCTCGTTGAAGGGAGACGGAGAAAAAGCCGAGGAGAACGAAGGTAATAAAGGCAAGAAAAAATTTTTAAACTGGATAATTTTCGTTCGTTTCCATCCTCTAAAGGGAGTCGGATAGTACGAGAAGCAACAAGAATATCGATAAAACGAGGAAGAGGAAGAGGAAGAAAAGAAGGCGAGCCTAAAAAATTTCCAATAGACAAAAAGAAGAAAAATCTTCAAACTGAATATTTTTTCGTTCGTTTGAGAGAGTCGAAGAGCAAGAAGAATACGAATAAGCAGAAGCGGAAGAAGAACAGGAGCAAAAGAAAGAGGCCGACGAGTATATGAACATCTCGGATAATAAAGATGGCGAAATAAAGATGAGACAAGTTCTCAAAATGGATAGCCTTACGCAAGTTTTCGAGCGAGTAAATGGTGATACGTCGACGGTTCTTTCCTCGGCTCCCGCGAGAATTCGCGACACGGTAGCGCGCATGAGCCTCGCGCCCATTCGTCGTCCTCGAGATCCTTGCAAAAGGGGGACACGAGAAAGAGAAGAAAACAGGGTGGAAAATGAAAAAGAAACAACCGTGGACTTACAAAGACTCTCAAGGACGAAACGCTTCCTTCCTTCCTTCCTTCCTTCCTTCCATCTCTTATTTTGATCTATAAGATGGCGATACGTGTTTGCTTCTCCAACCATTTTGGCGATTTTTTTTCGATACGATGTTCGTTAAAAAATACCTTCGAAAAATTCGCGAAGAGACACGGACGAATTCGTAGACTCGAATAATGTCTTCATAGATAGAAAAACGTATCACCCGTACATGTGTGATATAGAACTCGTAAAATTGTCATTAGGTCATACTGGATTTTTACACGTGAAAAAATGGATGTGGTGCTTTCTAGGGTAGTTTTCATGCTCGTCATTTTTGGGAAAGATCGTTTGGAAAAAACAATAAAAGAGAACAATAAAAAATCTACGGTAAACGACAGACGATGACGAGGACGAAGAACGAAACGACGCGCGCAGGGACGTCGCAGTTGGTCGATGGTGACGTTCCGTCGCGGTGATTAATTTTTGGTCGACGAAACAGGGATTTCACGATCCATCGTGACGCTGTTAATCGACTAGCGTACGAGAGCGAACGAACGAACGACCAACCGACCGACCGACCGACCGACCAACGCATTACTTTAATCGTGATTCGCGTTTCAGAGGGACTGGAAAGAGGGATAAGAGCAGGAGGGTGCGAGAGGCGGCCTGCGCGCCGGAAACCAGACCAATTTATTTCGAATCGTTTCTCTACTGGTCGCCCGTAATTATCGCTAAACACGCGCGTTGAATCGGCCTCGCTCGCTTTATAACGTTTACGAATCCGGCGATATCGTTAATTAAATTGACAAATCAGCCATTTTGTGCGATCGATTCGCGCGTCCTCCCCCGGCCGAAGGAGGAACGAAAAGGAAAATGGCTCGCGATCTCAAAGAGGGAGACGCGATTTTCATTCGTTTCTGACGGCCAGAATTAGGGTTTTCATATCCCGTTCAAATTATTTTTGATAAATAGATTGCGAGGTGAAGAGTTTGTTATTTCGTGGATTCTTCAGGGACATTTGTACGGAAATAAAATGCATTTTGATTCCGAAATTTGTGGATAATTTTTGATGATGCAATGAAGCTTCTATCAATTATTCCTCGAAAACACTTGGCAAGGACAAAATCAGATGCATCGTAATCGATCTGTATATTCGCGCATGAGATTCACCGACAAATCTGACCGATTATGCCATTAAGGGAAATCAATCAGACCGCGCAATGCGATTAAATTAAATCCCAAATTGAATATTTTCAAGATAATCTTTAGTAGTGGTTTATAGAATAAAGGTTCTTACGCGAGAATTTAATGGCCATATTTAATCAACTTAACGCACTTAACTCACCACGATACCAATTTATCCTTGCCATTTTGAATAATTCCTTCTTCTAAAGATTTTAAGTACACACTCGTCTGGCTTTAAAGGCGAAAATAAATACCTTTATTTGTTTCAAACGCAACGAAATTTCGATCGCGATATTTACGAATTTGTATTGACACGCGTATATTCATATAATACGCTTGACAGACGTATTACGGGTAGAATGCCAGATATCGATGGTGCCTGACAGACACATTCAAAGCGACGAGGGTTAACCCATCAACCGAAGATGACGAGTTAACTCGTCGCAAATTGCGAAAACAGTAGAGATAGCTCTAAACGAGCTACGATTAAATTCGATCGTCAGGAACGTCGCGATAAGCGCTTGATCCTACGCAAAAGTTCATTTCTGTAATTTTCGAGCCGAACGAGAGGGAGAAAACGCGCGCAATACGAATACAAACGCGAACGTGGAAAAGAATATCCCAATTCGCTGCAGTCGGACGAAGCGGTGAACGCGTGCACAGCGCGCTGCTCACGAGCGCAAGCATCGGTTTAATCGTGTTACGCGTAATCGTATCGCTCACCAACGACTCGATTTCATTGGCATTTTTGTTCGTGCGATTTCGCTAAAAAGAGCGACCTGGCAGCGGCGTTAAAGCGAACGCGTAATCTCGACTAGTTTCTCGATCGCGTACGTTTCTATCGTACGCGTTGTGCGGTATACATACATATATATATATATATTAGGTGTCGGAGGGGATGGAAATAGTACGACGAGACTAGAGTCACCACGAGAGAACGAAGGATCGAAAGTACTAGAGCGAAACGTAGTTGGGCAGAGAAGGGTGATATACGAGTGGAGGTGGAAAGGTATATATCATATATACGTAAATATGCTTGTTTTTGTAACTTGTCGCGGCAGGACGATACCTTTATAATCATGTACGCTGTTGGAGACATTTATTGCGTTGTTTAGGGGAGCGAGTTCTTGCAGATAACGCGACTGATTCGATAAGTTTCGTTCGCGAAGATTCGTTAAGAATGGTTGGAATGGTGGGGATCTTTGGAAAAATTTTCCAAAGTCACGCCATTTATTTCGAAGAGTTATTTCTCGTAGGCGGTACCGGACAAATCGTTCCAAAGTGTTTTATCGTATTCCAAAGTAAGTGGAACGAGTCGATGACTTAACCTTCCGACCGCAGGCTGGTTTTATTTTTTATGCAGATGCATCTTAAGAATTAGGTCAAAAAGTATGCACCGTGATTGTAATAAAAGTACATCGTCACTGTCGCAATCGGAACAAATTACAAGTTTTTAAAATTATGGATAACACTTTATACTAACCGGCTCACTTACTTATGCAAAGTTGATTATAAAAAAGTACAACTTTGTAGTCATTAACAAATAACGGGGTAGGTTAACCGATGATGACTAACGATAGCCTGATAAAATACTTAGGAGAGATTAAAGCTCAATTAAGCGATAAGAACCGTTTAGAATGATTGCTTTCTTTTTATAAATCGGGATCGACGTGATAATAGCGTGATCCGTGAAATTTTACAAAATATTTGGCACAGATATTGCACGTTGCCGAGGTTAGAGGGTCAATAAATAAATAGTCGTAATAACGATGGAAGGATAAATGTTGGAATCGATGCTCCTTGGTCTGGAGTTATAGTTTCGAGAAAATTAGTCGCGTGACGAAGCTGAAGAGAGCCAGAGGGTGAAGAGAGAGGGTGAGAACGTAGGATAACGCGACAAGAGCGTTTCCCGTGACATCTACCCTCTAACGATGCACGATGATACGTTGCATCGGAGGGTGATGAGGAATCGCGCCTAGCGACGATTAATCGCATTACACGCTTTATCGCCATCTTCGTTCGAGTACCGTTGATGCGAGTCTGAAACGAGCCATCGAGCGTGAAAGATCGAGACCGCGTGACAGGCTCTCGAGCTCCCTGCCAGATCGAGAATGCCAACGGAGAAAATGGAATCGGTCAGTGAAGTCGAAGAGCGGAAGAAAAGTCGACAGCCGATGTTGTGCCTTCCTCATCGTTATTGCTTTTTTACGAGAGAAATTTTTTACGATAGATTCTACCGGGTTGGCAATAAAATAATTTTGGTATTTTGGCGAGAAATAAAACTCAGCTTTTTCTACAAAGAATGAACTTTAATCGATTATATATTTTTCATTTTGTTCGATCATATTTTGCCATCTTTTTGGTAATTTCATGATTCATAATCACACAGTACTGACGGAAGTCATTAAAAAAATAAAAAACATAATGCCATCTATTCATGAAAATCGAAATTACTTTTTTGCCAAATTAATATTATTAATATATTTTGATCGATGGAAATTTCTTCTTTCCCATCGCTTCGAAGAGAGAAGAACGAATTTATTCATTTTATTCCTTTCGTTTCTTGCGTCTCTCCCCATCGTGAAAATGATACTAAAATCTACTTTGAAGTATTCCCCGACATTTTTCTCAATTTCACAGAAATCGATTTATTTCTTAAGGCGTTTACCAAAAAAGAAACGGGATTCTCCCTCGTCGTCCTTTCGCACTATTTTCTGATATTTCGACTTTTCTTTTACTTCGAATAATCCTGTTTTTCTATGCGACGACGGCGCAAATTAAACAAAAATTGGAGATACCGAGGTACGCTCTCGACCCAGGACACTGGAAACGGAGGTATAAAGTACGTAATATCGACCGAACGGAAGAACGCGTAAAACAAGATTGCCGTGGCAAAGCGAGTAATCTCTAACGCATTACTTTACATCTCCATTTTTGTCCGAGACGTAAATCGATCGAGCAAACGAACGAAAACAACGTCGAAATCGTTGCCTTTATCGATACCACCGACGGTAACGACGACGACAACAGCAACAAATCGAAAAAAGGTGAAACTCGCAGGAAATCTAATTAAAACGAAATCGAATCGAATCGATCGTCAAATTAAACGAGAAAGATATAACAAAGGGGAGATTTCCCGCGCTCGGTAATGGCGGACACAATGGCGGCGGTTAGGAAGTCGCAATCTTTGCCAGCACGCAGGAACTCTAGTGCGCGATTTTGGATCGTAGCTAGCTTAAGAGAAACTGGAGACTGAAGGAGAAAATAGGAGGAGAAGGCAGGGGATGAGAAGACGAAGAGAGAAGAAAGTGGGAAAAGGGGACACCGCTAAGTCGCGCGTTGATTTAATTAAGTCGCCCGACAAGACGTTGGATTTAGAGATCGTAGAAGGCAAGTAGGCAAGGTAGTCGGCCTCGTGGAAGCGGAAACGTCGTCGTCGAAGCAAAGCTCGCAGTCCTCCTCGTCGTTGTCGTCGTCTACGACGTCACCAGCTTTCTGCAATCTCTGCCGATTAGCTCGCGTCGTTCCTCCTTCTCTCGGTTTCACCGAGATCTCCGTGAGCAGATACGACGAGGAGACGACGACGTTGTCCCGGGACACCATTTCCCCCCTATACGAGCCATTTTCCAGAATCCAGTCTGGAGAAGAAGCGCGAGGTGATTTCTTCCTCCCTTCTTTCGCCCTCCTGCTCCTCTTCGTTCTCTTCCTGGATCGAACGAGTTGACACTTCGCTTCGTTGGGTCCTGGCAAGATTGTCGGTTGGCTCCTTTTCTTTTATTCGCTCCTTTTTGCTTATTTCTCCTTTTTATTTCCTTTTTCCAGGTCCCTCCAACGATTTAACACCGATTTCACGCAGCCATCTTGCGACTCCTTGCTGGCTTATTACGTCAACAAGTTTTACACGCGGTGTATCTTCTTACGACACGATTACGTACGATCGTGCGTCGGGTTTCATCAGGTTCCAAGCGCTAGTTGGCTTGCTTGGATAACGTTTCTTAGCCTGGTCTTCCTTCGAGGTTAATTTGAACGTTACTGATCGAACTTGAATCAGGCGACTCAAACGAGCTGTAATCACTACAAGACAGTTCTAATAAACAATTTTTTTCGGCAAGTTTCATTCATCTTTACACGATATTTTTTTTTGAGGATATTTTCAATGAGGAAACCGATAGGGATTCAAAGAATGCTTCCTCTGCCTTCCGCATTAGTCGAAAGCAAGGTTTGAACTTTCTTGCGAATCGATTGCTTCACTACTTTTTTCACACGATTCTTTTTTACATTGTATGGATCCACCGTGTGAAAAAAGGCCAAATGTACATCACGAAGCTTGTACGTCGGTGAAAGGCTAGTAGGCTGATCGTTTTTCTCGCAAGACCCTTGACAAAAGGCGCGCGAGAGATATAGGTTAGGTTCTGTCGTTGACGCGGCGGTGTGAGGCGCGCGCATGGTACGACTCGGAATCGAAGCGGTATCTTTGCACGGTCTGCACTCTAGGTAAGCCCGACTGGGAAGATTCAAACGAAAGGAAGGATACGGGCGAGCTATTCGGTAAAGTTAAAGACGATTCGAGGCGTATGTTTTCTCTCTCTTTCTCTATCGTTCTTTTTACCTTTTTCCTATTGCCTCCATGAAAGAGGAGAGAGATCTTTGGAATTGGTGTAACAGCTTTTTCGAAGTATCACGGAATAGGCCCTTTGTTCGTCCGATTATCGGCAAGCACACAAACGACCTGCTCGTTTTTGTATACAAAGCTAGATTCAGTTTGCACCGATTGGTCGGTTCGAGTTGCAAGTTTTCCCAAAGAACTTTGAGCTTAACCGAATCTCGTAATATCGGTCCTTGCCTCTAGGGGCATCGGTATCGATTCGGTACTATGCTTCTTTCGAAAGACGGTGAAGGATGCAAAGCGTGATCTTTAAACATTCGTGAGGGATGAAACGATTATCAATAAGGTCTTGAAACGCAGTTAAAAGCCTCCATGTGACATGGATACCTTCCTAGAAGGTCTCAAAATACCTGAAATATTACCTAATTAACATATAGACTGATTAAAAGCTAACACGCAAGGTTGAGAGAAGAACATCCTCAATAAGCATTAGAGATGGATATAGATAGGTTAAGTAAGATAAGAAAACATTCTAACTGTGCAAAGTCTAAGCAGGTTCGATAGTGGATCGTTAGTACAGTTATTTAGAATGGATATTTTTCTATTGCACCGAGTCTAGGGTTACGGTCATATCAAACAACCAGACTGAATTACTTTTATACTTTTATACGTCCTAGAGTTAAGAATAAGAAGTATATGAACATATTTTGTAGTCTTGTTGCTGGTTTGCAGTTTGCAGACGTATGTTTGGATTTATGAGTATTTGAGAGATCTCATTACACGAGTTTATCGTATATTTTGTACCACGATGGATTTTATTAAGAGAGAGTTTAGGAAAAGCGATCGAATCAATGCAATGTAACGTGTATCAGATTCAGTGGTCTTATTTGTAACGACACGTTTGTCTTATCGTGTGCCCACGGTTTAATTGTTGCGTAGTATTACGTCCAAGTAGAGTTTACACTAATCGTTTGCAAACACAATGCTGGATATGTAATTATAATATCGTGTAATTTACCGTTGCTTGGTGCATTATTGGTGTATTTTCAGGATCTAATCGCGTTTCTCAATAAAACATACTCTAAATTCACCAGCAGATTCCACTTGCGTGTTCCATTATTTCGTCGACAATATCTGCACGAGTGCTCAGCTACCGTATTATCTTTAATAATATATGAATTTCCAATAGCTTTGGATTTCATCTTGAATAATCGCGATAAAGCTTTCCCTTTCCAAATGTAATTAATGCCATTCGAGATCAATCACAGATAATTAAGAACTTTCTCGTTGATGTCTTCTTTGCTTTATCCAACAAAGACAAGAAGATATATCGCGCAAGGCGCGTAATTTTTCTGCTGAAATTCTCCATTGATCGAGTCGCCTTCGTACGTATATTTACAGGCCGGCCGTTATGTTTTATAGGCGCGTCTTGTGGATTCGAACAGGTAATCGAGAAAGACGCGAATCGACACGCGATCGCTCTTCACCGAA
The DNA here is from genome assembly GCA_025433975.1 of Liostenogaster flavolineata. Classification (NCBI taxonomy): domain Eukaryota; kingdom Metazoa; phylum Arthropoda; class Insecta; order Hymenoptera; family Vespidae; genus Liostenogaster; species Liostenogaster flavolineata. The sequence goes on from JAITYT010001259.1 coordinate 201,604, forward strand.
GTCTCGAAGTCGCGCACTGCTTCTTCTTGGCGGCGTCGTAATAAATCTCGTGGCTGTCGGACGACGTTTCCTTATTAATGAAGTATAAACGTCGTACGAGGAGTTGCGCCGCCGGTTTATGATTTACTGGCGTCTAAAGGCCTCGTCTGCCGGCTTGCCGCGCGTTCGAACCGGTGCGCGACTTTTCTCGGGGTCTGCGAGTTGTCTCTGATCATCAAGGACTGCAAAAGGACGATCGAGCGGTCGTCAAGCTTTCCATTGAAATTGGCTCGATGCGAGACGAGTGGTTTCTATATTTACTCTGATAATTGTAGGTATGGAACAGCGATTAATATAAGCATAAACGAGCTATTTTCATGCATGCTATGTTACGTTCGATTCGAGATCTTGATCTTGATTTAGATACTTTTAATAGTGTCAGGGTTTTCGACTATTTTTTTTTATATTTCGTCTATATATCGTCGATCCTTTCGTCGTTTTTATTTTTACCGTAATTATTGCAGTATGATGTTGCACGTATGGTTATGTTCGATTAGAGGCGGTCATGACTTGGATACTTTCAATCGTTTTAACGTTTTGGAATACATATTCTTTTTACAAATTTATTGAAAATATTTGCAACGTTCAAAATATGGGTCATTTCGTAAAACCGTTTTCCTGTTCTCTTCGATACCACGTTCCATCATCTCGACGGTACTTGAAGACCAATCTCTGACCCCGATTCGGCAGATCGATTGAAATACAATATTTTCCTCGCTTATAAGCAGATTCACGCGCGGCTCGTAAATAGCGCGGCAAATCCGAATGCTTTCAATCGCGCTTCCAGCAAGATAGGAATTCACGCTCCAGAGCGAACGTTTTAATGTGACAACTTCGCAGCAGGGTACACGCCATAACGTCAGACAGGCAGAAGAAGAAGGAAAAAAGGAAGGAAGAAGAAGATTCCGCGAGAAGCAGAGATGGAAAATCCGAAAAGGTTGCTTCTTCGATAAGCGCGGAGTCAGCTGGAGTTTTCAAGACGATGTCCAAGTGCACCTCTCTCTCTCCCTCTCATTCTCGTGCAAGAAGGTCCAATAAATCTTCGAATCGAGCTCCGCGATCGCCGTTTCGCGTATCGATAAAAAGCGAGTTGAGGAGAGTGGTGCGAGGTCACCGTGGCGACGCGAACCACGGGATACGGAATCTTCTGATTTATGCGGATCTTCGATCTATCCGCTCTTCTTTCCTCTCCTATTTCATCCTCGATCCTTCGACTCTCGTATTCTCGCGACCAATACGCTTCCTCACTCCTCCTTATTCTTCATCGGGAAAAAACAAACTGGGTGTGTCCGTTGCTCGCCAAATGCAAAGCGCGTCGCTTGCTTCCTAGCTGCCGCCATGACACTAGGTTGAAAATTTAAAGACAATTTTGATCACGTTCAAGGCTATCGCAATTCGGAACAAATAACGTATGAAAGTATCTATGAACAAGATTAAATTACGAGGAAAGATCGAGGCATGTCTTTTACGAAGCAATGCCAGATTATTCATTAAGCCGAACCTATGAACACGTCTATGAATAAGAGTAAATTACGAGGGAAAATCGAGGTGTCTCTTTTCCGAAGCAATATCAATCGTAGATCAATCGCAATAGATTACTTTTCTCCGTCGTCCATGTCCTCATTAGCAAGCAAAGTGCAACGATCGACCAAAACTTTCCTCTAAAGTGCCCGCTTTAAAGATTTATCGAATCTACGTTTAGACTTAACGCTCGTTCGACGTCGTTGTCTTCGTCAAGTATTTACACGGCGAAATTCCCTACCGAACGTTTTCGAATCTAGGCGCACAACGACTAAGACGTACATAATGCAACTATTCCGAGATAACTGATGGGAGCTGAACGTCGCTCTACTTTTCTTCGGGCAGAATGTCGGAGGGAAGTGCCGCGCGACAAATGTCAAGTCGAAATCCAGCTTAATGAGAAACTGCACGACGTTAACCCTTTAGGGACGGCGCACACGTTGCTCTGCTACGATCCGATAAATTGAATAGCAAATGGAAGCCGTAGCATTCAGTTTTAATTAATCTCCAAACTGAAGAAAGCCTCTTCTTGAAACTTTTTACTCGTAGGAATAAACTAGCCAAAGAATCGAATAAATTTCTCCCTTGCTGCAATATCGCAGTCTTTAAAGCAATTCAAGTACATCTTCCTCTATCGATGAAAAAATTGATGATGGGCGCTCTGCACGTATCGAAACACGAACGATTTTTAAATGTGAATTTTTCTCGTTGGATTTTTGGAAGCAATTCAACGCCTTGGCGTGGAAGCAGAAAAGATGCCAGAGTTTTTATAAAACAAGATAAGACGAACCAAGAGCAGGCGGAATCCTTGTCAAAGGCTTAAACGCGGTAACGAGGCAAAACGCATCACGATGCAATCGCTGGAAGTCGCTTTTACGTCTCTTATCGAAATTTACCTAGAGATATTCGCTTTTAATCTCTGTTTTTGGTGCAATCCACCTTGTTCACTTCCATCGTGATTACCAGCAGCAGTTTGACGCCACTATGTTGAAGCTGAAGTAACGATAGATAGGGAACGACTTTCTACCGTTTTTTATTTTCGTTTTTTTTCTGTACCGCTACGCAGATACAACGGAGAGTGAACACGTGTGACAGCTTCAACGTCGATTAAAATCGCGATACACGTTACTCGCATTGTAACGATAATCGCGCCAAAATCTGTTTAAAATCGTCGCACGAGTAGTGAGAGAATATCAAGCGGACGATTTACCTCTCCTAGGCTCGTCAAATCCGTTGAAACTTTTGCATGACCCGCGAGTTTTGTTCGCCGAACTTTATCGTATTTCCTAACCTAAAAAAAGTTATTCACAAATCGCGCTCTATTCCTTTTGCGAATACATTCCAAATGATTTTATATTATATTCGTTTCATACTCGATTTACATTACACACAGCAGATTGTAAATAGTGGTAATAAGGAGCATCGTAATAAGCGACTGCTTGTTACTCGAAATTCTTGAATAGGATGGTAAGAGTCTTACGGATAATTACGAACTCGTGCGTGCATTCGTAGCTGGATTGGCAGGAGTGCAGTTGGGCAACCTGATTCAAGAGTACAAGTTGATTTGAATCAGATCGAAGAGGCCGTAGAAAATTATCATTTACGTGACTAAACTAGCTAGCAGACCAGTTTGCCCTCGCGTTACGACTTAACCTCATTTACGATCACCAAAGCGCCAATCAACGTTTATCATTCTAACCTCCAATTCGACGTATCCTCGTTAAATAGATTTTCGATCACGTCGTTGGTTTCCAATTCTGCTTGTTTTATCAACAACTCTCTGCACATTACCAAGCATTCCGGGAAATGCGAATTTGTCATGGTCAAAGAACTTTTCTACCGATGTGCACTAGCTAGAGCTAACTAATCTTCTTGGACTGTTAGCTGCATTTACAAGAGTAAACCAAAGACAAAACGTAGAATTACTATCTTATATCGGACTAATTTTATCTCGAAGCGTTAGGTTTTCCCTTTTTAGATTCGATAATTTCGAAATTGTCAGTCGCATTGATAAATGTAGGTATCTCATTTATAGAGGACTTGTAACAATTCCAATGCGCCATTTTGAAAGAACGAATATCGACGATTTCACCTTAACCTTCGCTGACAATTTTTGTCTTCTTGATACAATTTGATCATCGGCAAACCGGAAATAAGAGAGAAAAGGATTTATTATGATGTTCTATAGATACTCCGGAAAGACGACGAGCCAATAGGTAAATCATGGAAGGTTTGAGCGGCAAATTCGAATTCATCATATTTGTTCGTGCCAAATTAATACTGATCGTCGGCAGAAATTAATAGGGAAGAGAGCCACGATAAATTCATCGGCGTTCGTTCGATCTCGTTACGGCGATTAAATCGATTTCACCGAGGGTGAAGCGGAAGAACGGAGAGGCGACACGAGATGAAACCGAATTTTCACAACACATAGCATAGAATCGCAGCTATGGCGGCGACGTTCTCGCGCGAATCGACCTTCCGTTTTAACGGTTACGCTGGCAACACGTTACGATCGTAACGATCGTACGTGCTTCGTTGTTCCGGATTAAAAGGGGTGCGTCGACGCGTTAAAAATTCTCGTACGACTCTCCGTACGACGCGTGAGATTAATCTCGTTTGCGGTGCGGGATTCTGTCGTGTTCCACGTCGTGCCCCGTTCCAGTCGTTGGCACCGACGTATCGTGCGTTTGAGAACCATTTCGCGCATGTGCTATCCTTTGGTGTCGAGCGAGCAGGTACTGCGTTCGAAAGGATCCGTATCATAGGGTTCTAAAAATCTTTGGAAAAATTTACTTTTGCATTAATTTTGGAAGATTTTAAATGCGCGCTAATGAGCTTTGCATTGCCTCGTTTGGTTGTTGTCGATGTCCTATCGCACATTTGAGATCAATTTTGTAGCATCTTTGTTCTCATGGACTTGGATCATCGTTTGGGTCTCAGGGACGTTTGGAAGAGTCTTTGACACCTTCGAACTCGACGAGAGAAGCGCAACTGCCCTGCATAGCAGAAGAACGGTTAATCTCCTTCGTGACACGTTGTCTCAAGAACAAGTCGTGGTCACATCTACAGTTTAACTTTCGCCTTCTTCTTGCTTACCAATTGATCTGTTTTTATAAATATATATTTATTAACTAGTCATCTCGATAATTATTGTTTTACGATAAGATCATGCGATCGTTTAATTTTTGTAATTGTATACAAAATTATGTATATCTTAATTATCTCGCGTATGGAGTACATGCTAAAATTTATTCGATGCTCAGATATGTATGCGCTTCTTTTGAAATCGATGGCGAGGTTTTGCATCGAAAGTGTCGTAACGAATTTAACGATCGACCCTTCGGGAAGCGCTATCGATTTTCTTCCTCTTCGTTGTAAATCAACAACACGACGAGTGTGCGCTTGGAAAAACAGACGACGCCATCGACGTCGAATTTATTAGAGCGCTCGTCGATTGGAAACGACCGATAGCGGTCTTAAGTACCGTGCGATGGATCGCGTGCAAAATTATCGGTTCGTACGAAGGGATAATTGCCAACTCGATGATCTTAATCTTTGAAAGCGTTTACGCGACGAACGAGAAATATTTCAAACGCTGAAGCAGTTATCTCCTATTATCTTACGTAGTTTTGGCTTCGATAATATTTTACGTAAAAAGCATATTATCTTTTTCTACGTTTTCAAACGCGACGCAATTATAATGCAATCATCGTTTTTAACGTACGATTTACTTCCTTTGAGTAATGTTTCAAACCAAAATGCTTCGTTCCACTTTCTTTTTGATTTTTTAACAATTTAAACGACGCTTAACACAATATTTTTACATCTAAAATAGATTTGCTTAATAAAATTTTCATTAAACGAAGAGAATCGTTTAAGTCGCCGAATAATATCGAGCCACTCTACAAAATGAAAGCAGGAAAAGTTACTCAAACCTCGACCTCGTATCAAGCGAATCTCGTATGAAAACTCGATGATTTGGTTCGTCGATTCGTTTACAAATTTATTCACGATTAATTACGAATAAACGACGGTGACGTAGCTGAGGAGGAGGAGGAGGAGGAGGAGGAGGAGGAGGAAGAGGAGAAATAGGTAGGGAAAGAACAAAGCGCCGATGGAGTCAAAATCCGTCCATTTTGTAACTCCTACAAGCTGGTGGTCGTTTCCCCCATTTTACAGGAATTCACCGGGACGCGATTCATCAAGGCGGATGCATGTCGACTCGCGGAACTTCGAAGTTACGAACAATTCGTGCCGTACGACCGCTTCGTACCCTACGTTATAGGGTGTCCTTAAAGCACGGAGCTTATTTTCCGCGGCGTGTCAGCTGCGTGGTCGAGCGATAAACGCGACGAGAATTCTTGCCGTTGGTATGAACATGCCGCCATTGGGAAGTTACGACTGATATCTGTAATTTACTAAAGACGAAGGCGACTTTCCGCGATCTCGAACGACGCGAGCATCGGTCACGAAGAGCCACGGTGCAGAGTTTTAGGGGGGATTCGGGAGGAAGATCGAACGATGAGGAATTTTAGTGGGAATTCGGGAGTAAGATCGAAGGATGTGGAACTTTGATAGGAATTCGGGAGGAAGATCGTAGAATGCGTATAATGTGGCTAATGATTCCTGTTTTTACAATGGTTAAATAAATATTCGATAAAATCACGTTCCATAGATGCATCGAAATCGTTTGCATTTATAAAGTTAAAAAGTTTAAATTTTTGCCTATTAACTTCATTCTCTTCGTTCCTTCCCGTCGTACTGCGAATAAATTTGATTCTTTCGGATGATCTCGTTTAAAGTCGGCTTATTCTATTTTTTCGCGCGAACGTCCTGTCTGTGTGAAATGCGCAACTATATTTCTGCCTCTTGATTTTCTTCTTTCTCTCGCCTTTTTCTTTTTCTCTCTCTCGATTACTTTCACGTCTTCTCGTAGATAAAACATTCCGGTTCTCTCGACTGACACAAATACATCGAATTTAAATGAAATGATACGCTTCAGCGCGATTCGATGACAAAATAATCGCTAGGCGTGCTTCTTTTCGATGTATTTTCAGACGCGTACTTCTGAAACTTTAACCACACTCCGGTGCTTCGTAAAATAGATGAGAAGGCAGAAGTTAGGGCGGAGGCAGTCTATAGAGGAATACCAATTACCACGTAGAATGATTAACAGGTGTATGTACGTATGCGTGTATAATCTTGTTTCGAATCACACCCACGATAGATGTATTTTCAACTCGTAATTAAGCGAGTTTGTAACGAGTCACGTGATTTTGGTTATTAGGGATACGCGTGCATACGCATCTACTAAGTTAATTTTATCGGAACGAACATAACCCTTCGCCATTATCTTCTTTCCTGTTCGCGCGTCGAAATCTCTTACGTCTCTAAGATTTATAATTCCGCAAACACCATTGCCAATGGTGTTTTCTTTCATGATATTTGGTTTCTGTTCTTCGACCGACTTCGATCTTGGAATTTTATCCTAACCTGTTAACCGAGCGAGACGTATAAATACGTCAAACGTTTTAAATTTACATTACGTAAAACGTAAAATTTATTTTAAGCACGATTAGCTTATTATAAAGCAATAATATATCAATATTA
>JAITYT010001259.1:211232-221433 GCA_025433975.1 Liostenogaster flavolineata
AATCGATCGAAGTTCGTTCTTCGTAGAAAAAGTTGAGTTTTATTTCACACTTAAAAATCGAAATTAGTTTTTTGCCAAGCCGACAATTGCAATTGGTACTCACCTTCGCACGCTTTGTGTACTTGAGGTAGCGATAATGGTGATTATCGTAGTTGAAGTCACGTGGCGTCAGAGTGATGTCGCGATTTCGACTGATCTTTCCTATGAGCGACTTTTGCCGTAGGGCTTGCTGTTGGGTCTGCGTCTTTTTGGCGTGGCCACGCAAATCCGCGCCTGAAAAAAATTCGTAGGGATTTCTCTCTTAATTTATCATAATTTTACATGATACATGCCGCGGTGGAGAATGGAGGACTGATTGCGTGCTCGACGAAATCAAATTTTATTTTTCCCCCTATGCTACGAGAAAATCGAGCGACGACCGGCTGCAAATCGTCTCTCGAATATCGACGATCGAACGTTCGTCATCTTGCGATTCTTTTTTGAAGCGCAGCTTTTTCTTTCTTTCTTTTCTAGCCATCGAAGTGCTGTTCGATCTCGATGTGGAGCTTTTACCGTAGCTCAATGCGGACGTTTCCGCGCGCATCGATGTGAGACAATTTTTCAAGTGTCACGTCGAAGCACGAAATACGGCTATAAGTATTTATTGTCGAATTAACTAACATTTTAGTCTCTTAGTTACATTAAAAGCATTTCTGTTCGACGAGTCCTGAAGAGGATTACGCAAAATCGACGTTTCTAGCGAAATTGGTGCTTCGTACTTTTCACTGTACAATTCATCGTACTTAGAAATAAATTTACACGAGAAAAACGAGCGAACCACTCTAGTGGCTTATTGGCCAAAAAGATCACATCAAATAAAACCACTATATTGGCGCATCGTAGAAGTCAATTATTTTAGCGTCCGATAGTGCACTTTACAGTTGCTCTTGTAATATTTAAAAATAATAATAATTTTAACATTTTTCTTGCTCGACATGTAAAGATTTTTTAATGCTCATTAAAGGTATCGCAACATTTCTTCGAAGCTGTTGACGTGTTATACTGCATTATGAAGATAGAAACATATTAAAAAAAACTTATGGAAGATCGCGAAGGTACAATTTTTACGAATGATTTGACGACTTTAAAACAGGATAGCGATACAGCGAAAATTATTGAACAGATCTTTACAACCATTTGACGAGAAGTATTTCGGTCGCTTGAAAATCACTTAACAAGAAGCAGTGCTTACTTAACGAAAATCCAATTCTTCTTTCTTTAGTCGATGTAACTAGCAGCGTCGAATATTTCGAGTTAATCGTTTTACTCGTTTGTAAAAGTTTCTCGAAAGATTAGGAATTTAATCGAACCAATCGATCACACGGAAAGTGAAAATGTCCCAGATGAAGATCGTTTGAGTTGTTCCGCGAGCAATTTTCTATAGAGCAACACTATTATTTAAAAAGCAGACAGATCCGAAGGCGAAACGACCAAGAAGAATTCATCAAATGGAAAGGTGGGTGGTGGGACGAGGTGTGCATCGAAATAGATAAAAAAAAAAAAATGATCGATTACCGTTCGCACGGGTGACGACGCTTTATTAGACGACGGTAATGGAAATGATCGTTCATGCGTAGTATCGAAAGGATCGCGAACTTGCATATTTACCATCCCGTGAAATCGATGGCACACGATATGCATATATCATCGTCCAACTCACGGGCGATTTACACGTTCGATCGTACGTTAGAAACGTACGAATACGTTTAACGAATGCCTTTTTCTCGCGTCCTAACGATAATTTTCGATTTATATCTGATCAACGTTACGAATTATCGACACGGTGATCTCAAGCGATATGAAGTTTTGAAATTCGATCTACAGTAGCAAAATTGGTAAAATTGAAGGAAAAATTTAAATTAATGGTCATATAAATCCGAAAGAAGGCTAAAGATTTTCATAACTTTTGTTTGCGGAGATGCAGAGAAGCGCTCAAGGACAAAATTATCCTACTTTAGGAGAAAAATTGGTTCGTACGAATCATGGTTGTCTTAAAATTGTACTTTATGAGATTTCGTAGGTAACAGCGTTTTATTAAATGGAACGATGTATTTTCTTATTTATCGTCGAAAAGATCACGCCAGCACGCATCCATTTTGTATCTCTACGAAGAAAAAAATTATTCGAAGTAGTCGTTTTCGGGCGGTATATGTCGATACGAGTCCGTAAAGGAACAAAGACTACCCGCAATTACTACGACGATATACGAAGGTGTTTCGACTCATACATACGCGTAGAAATACGTGTCGTGATGAAACATGGATCGTATGTTGTAACACGATCCGTGTTTTGTCTGGGAAGAACGATGGACATCGAATGACGCGAGCAGTTCTTGGAAATTCGTCTGTACTACGCGCCATATCGAATTACGATAACGCCGGTTCTTGGGAATCCGTTCGCTTAAGCGACATATCGAATTACAATAACGCCAGTTCAATGATCTACTATGTTGTTTCTCATTGAAGTTTAGGCCGATCCAGCTGACTATGATCGAAAGGACGCCATTCCCAGTTCGTCGTTGATCGTTTTGTCACGGGGAAGTCGATCGAGACTATTAACCTTTGACAGACGTTAATAAATCCCTAATGCGTCTCTGAACGGCCGGGCATTTAAATATCCAAAGTTCGAAATTTATGCAGTTGTCCAATTATTGTCGAATAAGTCGAAAACTATTAGCGATGATCTAACGATAGTTCGCTGATTTGAAGCAGAGTGCCTTGGTGGTTCTCAACCCTTTTAGTGTCAGGCATTTTACGGAGTACATGCGAAGAGAGAGACACGGGCCGATTCGATATGCGTGCTTATACGAATAGCATTATAAGGAACAAAATAACGATTTCCTGGAAGACAATTTTACTATTTATTCTTCTGAAATTTAAAAAATATCAAATATAATGTTGTGCAGCAAAATTGTGTAAACTACGTGGAAAGCAGTTATTTTACGCTCCTGCATCGATTTTTAACAAAAAATCTCGGAAAAACTGACCTTCGGATTACGGCAAAAATCGCAAAATATCCTAAGCCTATCCATTGGCAAACATTGCAAAAATCGAGGAAAGTCGAAATGTCGAATTTAATAGAATAATTTTGTCCTGCAGCATTTTTACGTATCCTCCACAGAGAAAAAAGTTATTCGAAGTAATAGAGTTAGGTGAGACAACAAATATCGGTATATGTACGCACACGTGCGCAGATTCGACGCGTTTGGAGAAGGAAAACATTTATTTTTTGTACTTTCCATGGAAAATACGCGCTAATACGGACGATTCCTCGCTCAACTGCGTACGAAAATAACGGGGACAATATAGACGGAAACGACATATATTTATCGATAGGTATGCCGTAAAACGAGTGCGGTAACGACTCATTAACCGCCGTGCAAACAGAACCGCCCGAAATTAGCATTTGCATTGCTTTCTACCATCCCTTATGGCAACAACACCGCACGATGATTTTTAAACAAACGTCGGTCTGCTGTAAACATGCGAGACCGGGTAGAAATCGGGACATTAGTTTTGCTTGATAAAATTCAATCAGTGGCATTTGCCAGTCGACCGCCAGCCAGCCGGTTTTCAATGCTTTATCGCGCTGCTTCGTTGGAACGTATCGATGGCAATGGGCGATGCGTTTGCTCGTTCATTCGTACATTCGTTCGTTCGATGCTTTCGAGTGAAATCGTTCGCTTTATGGCAATTTTTCAGTAACGTCGGACAAATTTTAAACGCGTACGTTCGACGTTTACGTCGCAGCTACGATTTTTTAACCAATGTCAATCAATCAAATCTTGCGTTAATACGCGATGAATTTAATTTTCTTTTAAACATTTTGTCGTTGTTAAAAGATCGATTTTCGCGCAAGTGTATCTAAGCATGCGTGTTCAGTCACAAACGCGTTTCCATCAATTTCTCCATGTCGTTTAAGCTCATTTCCGAAGGAAAATGAAAAATTAAATAACTTCGAAACTTGCTTATACTTATTGCATTAACAAAATAACACAATAACACATAGCACAATAAACAATTGATGCTTGATATAAATTGAGAAAAGGTAAACGACAAAATTACCAAAGAAAGAACATATCATTTGTAGTAATTTGTACCGATTAATTATTCTTATTTCCGTCAACTTCAGCACGAATGATCGCGTATACATTTAACGACAGCGAATCAGCTTTCCACATTTACAGAATTAAAACGAGGAAAGCTTTGAAGCACCGAAAAGTTGTCTTACATTACAGGTAGCTTTACTTGTAATATAATCGTTTTTAATACGGTATTTCTAAATACAGTCGACTATAGTTGACGCTCGCATCGAAGAAGCGAAATAAGACCAATTTCGCAGTTTAAGGGTTTCCTTATCGTAATAGCGGGAGCCAAGGCTAGAGGAGTTAGTTTGTTAAAAATCTCCTCCACTTTAAAATCGAATTAATAAACGTTGAAAAAAGTAGACGAGACCTCGTTGAGATGCAAATAGTCCGAACCGAGCTTTTTGAGTTTCTTCGTTGTATTCGTAGCATGGATATCGAGCATGCTGAGAGCTTGCTTTACGTTAGATCGTCGATCTGGAAAATGGGTTTGTAAAAGAGCCATGTCGAAGCACGCATTCGTTTTGGAACCGATGGAAGAACGCGAATAAATCGTAGACGTTTCCAGAAACTTTGTAAAGCACGTACGTATTGAGGTAAAGGTACTATCCGCGAGATATTCGATGGATTCGATCGATGAAAGAGTAAAATTGTACACGGTTACGGAATGGAGATTGTCGAAGCGACTTGGAAAGCGTAGAAAAATCTACGTCAAACGATGGATCGATTCAGGAAACAGAGCGCGCGAGAGTGAAAAAGACTCGATGCATCTTGGTGGAAAGGCGAACAATTTCCAGTGTATCCAGCTCGTTTGTATCACTTGTTCACCAAAGTGAAGATGATAATCAGAGACACTGATCGAAGAGGAGTTAACGAACGCGAGAATTCAATAGCGCGTTACTAGGAGATTACAAGAGAAAAATTGTACGACGTTTCCGAATGCAACGTATAATAAACATTTGATGTTTCTTTCACTTTGATACGCATTGCGAGCTTTTCAACGAAAGAAATTTTACAATCGAAAGTATGCAAATTTGAGAATACGTCGAAGTAAATTTAAATATTGCCTCGTGTTAAAATTTGAAAGAATAAGAAAATATTTGTACTCGAATACATCGAACGATATTTGATATGCCGATGAATAAGTTAAAAGTAACTATTTCATTTTAATTCGATTCTGTATAGTTATTGATTAAAATTGAGGCGATCTCAAAGAGAGACTATTTTTCATAAACTCTAAAACATGTGAGAAAAAATTTAAACAGGCGCTATTCCGATGCTATGTATTTTCTTCTACATTGAACGAGTATTGTATGTAAGATTTTGATGCTTGCAATGGAAACTATAATACATGAATGGCGCAACTGCGATGGTAAGTGTATTATTTCAGAGCCATTAATAATTCAGTATCCTAAATATTCAGAAGTATTTTTAATAAAAAAGTCACCAATAAATTGGGAAAACTTTCAAGCTTATAGATAGGCAAAATTCGAAGGTACAAATTTACTAACTTTGAAATTGGTTTCTTATAGAAACTATAGAGTATAAGGTACTACGCATCGAGATCTATAAGAAATAGGTCTTAAAGTTAATAAATTCGTACTTTCGAGTTTTGAAGATTTTGCCTATAGGTTTTGAAATGTTGCCTTGGAATTTCTCACGATTTTGATCGAAACCCTACTATCACTTTTTATATAAATGTATTGTTATTTGTATTTAAGTACTTTACTATGTTTTTGTAAAAAACGAAAGAAAGATATAAACAATTTCCGTTTTCACGAATGTAGACACGTAATATCGTAAGGGAAAAAGTAATCAAAAAAAAAAGTGAAAAAACATCCTCAAAGCCAAGAAGCGACGCGGAAGATGTGCTTAGTTTAAAAGACAGGAATAATACCAACAAGATGAAATTCTTTTCGCGCGTCTTTCTCAAACGCTGACAGTTGTAACCAATGTTCCGAGAGAAAGAGAAGAAAAGGAATGAACAGAAATAGAAAAGAACATCCCATACAATTAATGAAGCGCAACGAGCTTCCCTCCTCGCATCACGAGAGAAACCAGGAGAAAGAACTATGCGAGGGCATCTTTACGCAAGAAAATCGCATTCGGTGCGCGTAGTCTTTCCAGTTAAGGCGACGTTAAGCTAGTCGTTTCATGCAACCCTTTTCCTCGCCACTGAGCCACCTTACCCCCACTCCTCGTGGAAATACGACAGATACTCACCCTTACACGGGCAGAAACCTTTGCAGGCGATGTGGACGGAGGTATGATGAATGCATTTGTGGTACTCGAGACGACAAGGCGAACTGTAAGTACGATTGTCGTTTCCGCAGAGGAACGTCGGCTTCACCACGGGACATTCCTGACACCTGTAAGCATAGAAAAACGTCGAAAAGTATGATCACGCGAGACTCGTAACGAATGCTAACGCAACGAATTCTCCTCACTTCTTCTTGGGAATGATCGTGAGTAGGGAGCAAGTTTGGGGAATGGGAGGAATTAACGATTAGACATGTATTTTTCCTTATTTGCAATCTTTCTGTCTTTAACAATTTTCCCTTCTTACGATTTTCGAAGGGGTTTCAAGATTAGATCTTCGATTTCTTTGGTCGACATTGTGCTAAGATTTTTATTGGAACAGTTTCATGCGTCATCGACGTCGATTCAATAAGAAATTTGTCGATCTGATTTCTAAACTGTTGCGTTTTCTTAACTTCGATTTAAATCTCTTTTTTGTTTGACCTCCCAGAAATTTTCTTATACTTTTTTGGTCACCTTTCATCGGCGAATTTTTCAGAAATAACTTTACAACGATACGAAATACAGAGTGACCAATGGGAATGCGTTAAAAGTAAATAGTTATTACTTCGTAACAAATAGGCCAAATAAAACGAGAAATATAATAATTTTACAATTGAAATGCACGATATAAAAGAAAGAAAATTTTTCCATTGGAATTAACACAGAATTGTAATCGTTTGCAAAAACTTTGGGAAAAATGGGAATGTGTTGAAAGTAAACGGCTTTTTATAAACCATTGTACAATTAATAACTATTTACTTTTAACACATTCCCACTGGTTACCCTGTAGGAAATACAAGATCATCTTCGAATCAAGATTGGTTAAAAAACATTTTTCATGGAAACGAAGTAGACCATTTTAAAAGACGCACGTCCAGCTCGAGAGACAAACGAGCTTTCGCCCGGCGGTGGCGCATCGCGTACAAATATATCTCGTTAAAGGTCCACGCGGTAGGCAGGATGTCGCTCGACTCCTTCCTCGATGTCGGATGTTCGTTCCTCGCCGAGGCAACGCGTCCATTAAGGATTTTAGCCGCGGATGGTGGTGCACGGATGCTTGGCGGTGCTAAATCTCTTTCGGTGCTCCGTTAAAACGAATAAACTAAGATGCAACGACAACGAACGACGAACGGCTCTCTCACTTCGAGCCGAACCCATTGGAGAAACCCCGCACTTGCCCCACTCCCGACCCGCGCTACTCACACTCCGACCTTTGCCTAGCCCCTTGATAAAGGCGTTAGCTTAGATTAATTACTGGCGCGCACCACAGTCAAATTAATCACATTTTGTACGCGTCTGCAAAAACCCGAAGCGAGTCGACCACCAACCGACCGTCCGCAGTTTTATACGTTCCAAGCGCTGGAAGTCTCCTTTGTTTCTCGCTGCGAAGTCGCGTCTTGAGTTTTGAATCCCGATTCCGGTCGATTCTTAGCGTTGTTTCTTTCTATGTCGTCCATTTTTATACGGTTTTTTCGAGCTTTGTCGCGAATCGATCGAAGCGGAGACTATGGAATTACGAAACGATACACGAGCCGTTCAAGGAATCAAGCTTCACTGTCACGATTTCTTTCATTTTCGTATCGAAGCGTTTAATCGATACTTAATTTGTCGTATCTGAAATTATTTTCCTTCACGGTTAGATTTAAATGATACAAATTATCGTGATCGTTGAAAAAGAAGCGATATTTTTCCAAGTCAAGACGACTAATTTTATACACTTCGATCGATTGTTACGATGATGCAATGTAAACGCTTATGAGAAATTAGTCAAGAAAATTCTCTATCCTGCAATTTCCTCTATTTTTTGTGTTGAGGAGTTAGTCGATCTGGTAAATAAATGACTCGCGTTAGAAAGAGAAGTTATTTCCTTTCGCAGCTTCGTACAGACAATTTGCGATCGTTTGCGGTGACCATTAATGTGGCCAGGAGGTACCGCGGCCAGACCAGTAACGAAGGTGATTATATCGATTGATCCTCTGATCGTGACTTACCAGGTAGTAAGACAGGCAACAATGGTAAGCTGTTACGCAAAAATCTTTAATACTTCAAATAACTTTCGATCAATCGAATTTACTTTCGAAGAACTTGATTTTGACTAGCCATATCGAGAGTATGAAAAATTTTCAACTCGATGTTTACTATTATACAAAAAAGTAACGATCGAATCGCTCGTGTTGTGTATGAAATATTCGTGTCATTTAAGGAAGTCTCTAGAATTGCGACAAATAAAACTCAACGAGAATTTTAGCTAGCTAGGTAGCTAGTGTTCCCGTCGAAATGCTTCTAACTTCATTTACAAAGTTTTACCTACCTAAAGAATTAGTATTTGATCAGTGATCAACATTTAGTGCATTTGCTGATAGTATCGCGAACATATTTACAAGAGACCTACGTATGTTTATTAGCAGTCGAGAAAAATAAAATTGATCGAACCCGTTGATACCTCTATCTCGAGCGGATCGTAGCTGTTACCTCCAAATAGTCGTTCGTTCAACGTCGAACTTTTACGGTTTTGCGATTCGCTCAACTTCCGCGATAACTTTAGTAATTTCAAGGATACTCGTGGTGCTCGCGTGTTATCGAATCTCGAAAATTCTTCAAATGGAAATTACGTAATCGAGGAAGAATCGTTGCTTAAAAAGCGAAAAGAATTTTAGTACTCGACTGCGTGAAGTTTCAGTCCCTTTTTATCTTTTTACCTTGCTTTTTTAAATCTTTACGGTGGCTTTTTTTTTATTTAAATGAGCTCTACTCGAATATGTATCTACGCGGTTCGAACGACGTTACCGCATTGTTTAATACTGTATTTAGAAATTTTTATCAAAACAGGGAATAATAAATAAGATGAGACCTTTATATTTTTATACGGTCTTGATTACGCCATTGATTATGACTAGGAGTTATGAAAGTCTTGGTTTAGCGGTACTTCCTTTATTCAGGACTCACAAATACAAACACGATGCTGGGCTCTTTGAAATACTTCACATCATAGAAAATTTCAAATTAATCTTCGTCTAATGAAAAATGTATTGCCAATTTGACATTAATCCAAAAGCTCAGTCATTTTTGAACATCTTTACAATTTTTATCAGAATCGATCGATTTAATCCCAGAACAGCTTTAATTCGACAGTTCCATTTAAATTCTTCGAACTGTACAGAAACTTCTAAAAAAAATTCGCATATTTGCACGATCATTTCGAATATTTCTACGATCGAACGATCCATTCCATAAATCGTCATGGAATCGTGCACCGCGGCATCTCGTCTTGACAACGCTCGATAAGACCAGTTTAACCACGAGAAGAGAATAATGCAAACGCTTCAAACGTCGTTGTTAAGTTGCACGTACCACGCGGCTCGTTTTTCACCATCCACCGAGTCCGACATGCAGGACGCTTCTGCTTTACTGCCGTGTCCAACCTTCAGCATCTCGTGTCTCGTAATCCTTTTTACCCTGGATTTGCTATTGAGTTTTACATAAATATCCTTTGAAAATTAATCAAAAAGAGATTGAAACTGATTCTCCCGCTTTACGTCGATCGATGATTTAATTTCGTAAATCCCTCCTTCGGTCGAAATAATTACAAAACACGTACGCAGAAATTCCCTATCAGAGTCAAACGAAATATGTTCATATACGAGAGACGAATGAACGAACGAATACATTTTTTCAAAATATTGGCCAGTTGAAAAAGTATCGAGCCTTTCAAGGTCAACATTTTGATAACTGTTTTCTAGCCAATGATTCGAGAGATCGATGCTGCAAAAAAAAAAA
>JAITYT010001259.1:236870-252437 GCA_025433975.1 Liostenogaster flavolineata
ATTTCAACAAATAAGTCAGACTTACAGGTATCCGAAAAAGGGCGAATTTGGACGCGCGCGTGTTGGTTCGTGCACGCGCTTCGTTAATCGTGCGCCGACACGCTCGTATCTTTCGCATTAAGGTCGAGTACGAGCCGCGGCAAACACGGAGGTCAAGGTCGACAAAAAGCGATCCAAACGAGACGACGGCTCTAAATAAAGGCGAAACTTCGTATCGCTTCGTGCTGGAGTTTTGAAACTTCGATGGTGATTATTATAGAACGTGACGCAAGCAAGATGGTAATTATAGCGTGACTGAGATGTAAAAGTTACGTAAGTAACACCTGAGTTACATATCGAAGCAGGAAAATATTCGACAAACATGGCGTTCACGAGCACGAGCCACTCTCGCCTACGAATCGATAACGCGTGCCGGTTTTCCCTCTGCGAATCTTCATACCGTATGTATGGAAGAAACCCAATTACAGGGGATCAAACGCGACCTGTAACTAGTTTCGAATAATGAAAATTCGGAATAATTGATTCTAAATAAGGTATGTTTACTTACACGTTCAGTCCCGTCGTTCCTCTATTTCTCTCTTTCGATTATTTCTGAAGGAATGAGGTGTAAAAAGGCTGTTTTCATGTAAAAATATCGGACGGGACGATTTCAAAGGATTTCCAAGATGGCGAGTGTCTCATAGTCTATAAACAATTTCGTCTCGTGCAATGGTATCTTTTCGTAAGATCTTTCATTTCCAACGGTAAATACGTCGACGCCCATTATGCGATCTCGAAGGACTTTCAAGATGGCGACGTCCTCTTGTCACTAGTAAATCGTTGAACGGTCGCGTAGAAATTGATTATTCTCGATCACGCGTGTTTCCAGAAACATCCGTCCTACATTGTCGTCTCGTACAATAAGGAGATGTTGATGTTTAACAGAAGACGATTTATTTCAGAGAAATATTTCGATGGAACGGAGAAAATTTAATAAGAATATAATTTAGGTCGAGCGGTTGGTCGTCTTCGAATGAAAATCGGCGAGAGAACGAGGCGATCAAAAAACTGGTGGGAAGGCGGAGGAGGAGGAGGAGGAGGAGGAGGAGGAGGAGAAGGAAGAAACTTAGCGTCGAGAAGGTGCAACTTTTTATAGGTTGGGACGACTTGATTAAAAGTTTGTAACGCGGGGTGGCAACAACCTTACGCGCGGTACCGCCCCACTTACGAGCTGCCCCGTAACTCGAACAAAGAGGTCATTATATTAATCTATGCGAGCCTGTAAGAAATCAGCCACGGTGCTCGTTAGCTCGCCTACCGACGGGAAACAAGAGGCTCGAGGCGTGACGCGCGAAGTCACGTGGTTACTTGGAGTCGAGCGCGGCTGCCATACCGAAACGGTTAGATTAACTTCGAAGTGAGTTAAATCAAATTAAGAAGCGTATTTCCCCTAAAAGCGAACCGTGCTAAGATGGCGAACCGCGCGTCTCTATCGACAATTTGAGAGATTCATCGGAGGAAACTAACGGGGATCATCGATATTCGCAATTTGTCAAGCGAAAGGTCGAGATCTAACCTCGCTCGATAAGATCGCTTCTTCTTCGCGACCAAAAAGCTTCCCAGCTTCGTTCTCCGTCCTATTTCTCTACTTTCATTATTCATCGTCGTTTTTATCGCGCGACTAGCTCTCGAAAACACACAGAGACGCGAGACGGGAAGGCGGAGGAACGTCCATTCACCGAGCGTACAAAATTTCACGTCGAACCCGCGTCGAGCACGATCGAACAAAGGGAGGAAGAATTCTAAAAGCCGAACGACGTGGAGAGGGACACCGACCATCGAGACGATCGTCGTCAGCCAGCAGCTATGGAAGCCGCGGCGACGACGACAACGACGACGACGATAACAACGACGTCGATATGACAAGAAGGACCGAAAAGGGATAAAATGGAGGAACAGGAGGAAGAGTGAGATGGAAGATGGAGGAGGACCGGAACGAGACACGGAGGGAGGAAGAGTCGACGGAGGATCGTGCCCTATCCGAATGGCAAGGCATATCGAGAACTGCAGCGACCGTCTCCCGTCGTCGGCGCCGCCGGCCAACCCTGAATTAAACATGAGGGCAACGACGAACGTTGGCTGGCTGGCTGGTTGGCTGGACTCGAAGTACCGGTGGCCAACGAAACGCGCATAGATGTAGTTTGTCAGTGGGAACGCGAGCGCTTGCTTTAAGCATGGCGATACCACGGGATCTTTGAGGAAAGATAAGATAAAAATGAGATTCTAGGGATATATACAAGTACGTACGTATGTTGATAGTTTTACCTCTGGTTTCTACCTCTAGGATATTACGAGAACCTAAGGAAACGTTTTTGTTCTGGACATTTTCGAAGAGCGATGAGCGAAGGACGAAGATCAAAAATAAATAAGGAGTCAAAGATTGGAAGGGCAGTTTAATCGTTCTTGGAAATCATTGGCCGGCCGAGCTATCAGTGGTCAACGAAATGCACGTGGACGTATTCAGAGATCGATGGATGAAAAAGGACGAATACATACAAAGCAAGAATAAGGCCTGGGGTCTTGACAAGACGCTGGTAGGACACTTTAATCGTTCTTGCTGTTATGGAGACTCTTCGAAATCCCTCGAGCCGAAAAACCATCGACAGGATTTTTGATTTTTAAAACTAGTTCGTTTGAAGCAATTGCTTGTAATTACAAGCATGACTGTTTTTGAGCGAGTCTTTTGTACGAAGATGTTCCGATTTCACGGTGATACGAGCGATTTTGATAATCGTAAGACGTTGCGATTTGGTAAACGTTACTTGTTCAAATTATTCGCAAGTTTCTCTTCTAGGTAAACGAGAACATTTTTCTTGGGTAGATTGCACGCGTTAACGCGCTTGGGTTCTTCGCGTCGAATTTCGTATCTCCGTTCCTTTTCCGCTCCTATTTTCCTTTTCTTCATTTTCGTCTTTTTTTTCTTTCTCCTTGGGATTAAGAACCGAGGAATTTCCCGACGTTACGACTAGGAGTCTCATTTACGATGCGCGAAATAGCATTTTTCATAGGACGAATAAGAGAGAGAGAGAGAGAGAGCTGGCAACCGAGGGACGTTTTGCTTCTCTCCGGGTGAACGTGCGTTGTATTGGATCGCATGGAAAATCCGTGCTTCAACGTCGAAAGAAAATTGAAAACGTTTACGGATGTATTTATCGAAGTGCTTTTGGCACACGTACGTCGAGAATGAAAGTTTCCGCGAATACGAAAGCGACTCTTGAAAGTGTTTCACAATACCGCTTCTCGCCTTCGAATACGTTTTATCCTCGCGATGTTCCCGGATCGAAGTGATTTTCTTTCTTCGCGCACGACCGAAAATAAATTTCACCTCGTGTTACGACGTCGTAAATCCGTTTAATTCGATTTCGAAGGTGAAATTCACGGCGTTAGCTTTTTCCAAAATCGGACGAGCTACGATCAGCACGTTGGGACGATTTTCGCGTTTATTGCTGCGTTAAAAACTCTCCAGCACGAATCCAAGAAGTTCGGATAATCCTTGAATCCGTTAAACTAAAGCAGCGACTTTGACTGTTCGAAAATGGAAATCAGAACGAAGTTGAGGAGCAAATTTAAGAAGAAACTTTGCTTGAATATTATCGTGAAACATATGAAGAAACTCAGCGGAAGAAATCGATCAATTTTTCGATTAAAAATAATCGAAACATACGACTGTATTTGCATCTGATTTCTATCGAACACTGAATTGAATTGAAATCGAATTGAAATCGAATTTACAAAGCGATACTATAAAAAATCACGAATAAAAACGCGTCTATGTAGTGATCATGTGAAATAAACATTGTCACCGTCTTCGTATTCGGACTCCTCACACCGTAGTATCTTGAAAAACTTCGTACGATAACGAATTGCCATATTCCACGAGCATAAAACTCGAAAATGATATAGAATGAAATAATTTTTAAAAAATCGGTGAATACGGAAAAAGTAAAACGATTACGCAAAAACAAGCAACGAAAAGCTCACATGAAAGCGGGATCAAAATGAGTCGTACAATACTTCGTAAACTGGCGTACGCCCATCGAAACACAGTTAATCCAACTTAAAATTCTGAAATAATTGCCCTGCCATGGCAAAGTTTAAATAAAATGACGATATACGAGCAAACGATCAAGCATGCATATATGCATGCTCACTTGTGCACTTTGGCATCCACGAAACCAGGAGCGCCTGCCACACGTTAGCGATAAAAATTAATTCAATCGCTGGCGAACGTATAAAAACCTTAATGATCGATAAAAAAAAACTAGAATCGCAATATTTCATACTTGTGATTTAGTGTTTTTAAATGTAAATTGCTGTGTGTCGAAGATCGAAGACGCGTCGCAATGATGTCATTTTAAAGTACTTCAAAACAGACTCAAAAACATGATAATAAATAACGAATAAAATGAGAAACGAATGCAGAAAGGATAAGGAACGTGGAAAGATCCTAGTTCGATCGTAGGAACAAGCTATTCGCCGACGAGTTCTTCAATTCGGTGGAAACTCGCGGAACAAAATGCTAAGTTCAAGTAAGCCATGTTTCATCTCGATCGTAGAGCAAACTATCGATCTGTCGATCGATATTTCGATGTGACTGACGCGACTCTTTCCACATTTTTCTCCTTCCTCTCCTCCCCCCTTCAAGCTTCGCAGCTTCAGTTCTGTTCGTTCTGAATTTTGCCCCCTTTATTCTGTTCCTTCATCCCTACCGCGTCCTCTTCGCTGCATTCTAAGATTCAAAGCAACGACATCAAAGAGCGAAATAACATCGAACCAAGCAAAGAAAGATGAGATTCAACGACAAGACGGTGAGGGAGACGAGGTGCGAAGACCAGGTGCACTATGGTGTCGTATAAAGGGTCATTAAGGGCGCGGATGAAAACCCACTCCTCGTCGTTAACGATCTCCGTAGTTTCTGAAGATGTCGGAGCCAGCAGCGTCGGTATTACTATGGACCGTCGCGACCAGAAATGCGATCGGAATGTCTTATAGAACGTTGTTATTGTTGTTGCAGCGATATCTAAGAACTGACGTCTTTTTGCATGTTCTGAAGATGTTTAATGTGAATCACGAACAACGACGATAACGTACTCATTGTGAAAGCTAGTCGGAATGGCTTCCCAAAATGGAATTGGGATGTCTTCCGGAATGTTATTGTTGTTGTTGTTGTTGTTGTTACAGCGATATTTACGAACTGACGTCTTTTTGCATGTCCTGAAGATGTTTAATGTGAATCACGAACAACGACGATAACGTACTCATTGTGAAAGCTAGTCGGAATGACTTCCCAAAATGGAATTGGGATGTCTTCCGGAATGTTACTGTTGTTGTAGAGATGCAGCGACATCTCTGAACTGACGTCTTTTTACATCTGTTTTGAATATGCTAAAATGTGAATGAAGAACAATGACGATAACGAACTCATTATGAAAAAGCTAGTCGGAATGACTTCCCAAAATGGAATTGGAATGTCTTCCGGAACATTATTGTTATTGCTGTTGTTGTTATTGCAGCGACATCTACGAACTGACGTCTTTTTGCACCTGTCCCGAAGATGCTACGATGTGAATTACGAACAACGTCGATAGCGTCTTCCGAAACGTTGTTTTTGTTGTCGATACAGCGACACCGTAGCAGCCCAAAAATGAAGAACTTGTTGGCCTGAACAGTGTCCTTTTGAACTCCCTTTCGGTTCCTCTCCTTTGTGAAGAAAAATTGAATACATGGAAGTCGCGTTGTAAGCGTAAGTGGTACGTGCGTAAATGTCGAATTTCGAAATTGAGAATTCTCTCGATTTTTCTGGCATGATTTAATTGGAAATATCCTCGACAGGATTAAGAGATCTGTGAGGTCGACAACCCGAGGGAGACGAGAGAGGGGAGTCAGTGGAGCAGGTGGTGGTGCTGTCGGTGTTGGCAGTTGCACTTCGATACGTAGTTAGAAGAAATTTATGATCTCGGATGAAAATTCTTCGTATCTTACATCGACGATCGCTTCGAATTTCCGCCGTCGTGCATCATCTCTCGAACGAATCCCTTTTTAAATTTATCTTTAAAAGCGGAAAGGTACGACGTTCACGAGAGACCAAAGGCAAACGATAAATAAAGCGTAGTTCCTAGCGATCCAACGTAGTTTTCTTAAGGATCCATGGAAACCGAGAGAAATTTTTGCCAACATTCATGCACGATTTTATATTTACTGTAAAAGTTTCTTCGACCACACCCGATATGAAAATAGAATCGATTTATTACACGGAACGGTAGAAATAGAATCGAAACGATGGTGATTAGATGGCGTGTTGGAGAAAAATTGTCAAGCCGAATAAAATATCAATAACAAAAAAGCATGGTCGGACAAGTGATCGATAAAATAAAAGAACGTTCGAAAGCTACGATTAATAGGTGCGTCGTGTTTAATTGTTTTTTTTTTATTTGACGCCAATATCAACACAATTTTTAATATAAAACAAACAAAAATAACATCTACAAGACGTTTAATCACCCCATTAAGTACTCCATTCGTGTCCTCCCAAGTCATTGGATCATAACTCGTTAAGTCAAGTCATAAAGTCATGCACACCGAGATAATTTCGAAGAATTTCTATCGTCACTTTCGAAAAGTTTAACGATCAGCTTTCCAGTCATTGGTCGGTAGTACGCTTCCGTTGGATTTAGGATCAAGAACGAGAGGGAGACGTGAGGTTTCGAGGCACCGATATAGGGACGGGCGGACAGACGGACGTATTTTCTTCTAATTAGAATTTTCTCGAGGGGAAACGCTGCCGGCTAACCGCGTATCTCGGATCTCTCGCGAACGTGATATAAGAGAAGGAAAGGTTGGAAATCCTTTTTGCTCCGTTCGTCCGTGCAAATTTAAGTAGGAAGAAAACGTGCCGTCGACGTCTCCGGTTTCTTCTCTCTCTCACACTTTCTCTGTTCGTCCACCTCTTTCCTTTCTTGGCGCTCTCCTTTTTTGGCCACGTCCTTCTCAACGAATTTTATTCCCGATGGAGGAAAGGACGCGTTCGCATTTCCACGAAGTTCTTCGTAATTTCGACGTTGAAGAAGCAAACACGCGTTTAAAAACAAATGTGCGTCTTCGTCTGTTCGTTGGTATGGAGAAGACGAATTACGCTTGGATACGGCAGGATTTCTTCTACGAATCACGAGTTCATTGGTATCGATTTTACGTGGTGTCGATGCGATTGTTCTTCGATTTGATGAACGATTTTACGAGGATTCGAAGTTAGATTTCATACGGAAAGAAAGTTAACGCATTCAAAAGTAACTTCGATAGTGTCGAATCGATCGAATTTATATCTTCAAATTAATTTTAAAAACGTTATTACGAGCAGTTCGCATAAAAAATAATAGGCTCGAAAGATTTCAATTTACGCAGAATACGTTTTTCAAATTTGGACAAACGAAGGCGTTCTTATTAATTCTTTTTATACAGAATTAAAATACGTCGAGTCAAGTCGACTTTATAACGTCGAATCGAACCTTGAAATTGATAAATAAAAGCTCGATCGATCGAAGTGCGAATTTGATACTGCGTTCGCAATGACGAGTTCCACGCGGAAATCGAAATAAATTATTTGCTTTCCGGAAGCATTACGAATGCGGCTCTTTTCTCGGTATACGTGGGGGCGTTTCAAAATAAAATCATGCTTGCACGTAGTCGAGGAACATACGTTAGACCCCGTGAATTGTACGGTTACGGTTTCGAGGAGAAACGTATTAGAGTGCTCTACCCGCCCTCGCAAATACGTGTTGATTCGTTGGCACAGCGAAAAACGCAATTACCCGTATTCTTTATTCGTTTGTCGCTCGTAGACGCGTTCCTTCCAACTACATTTCCATCGTATTTGATATTTTCTAAATATCTGCACGTCCTTCTGTCGCATAATCGTTAGAGATCATTGGTATTCCGCTCGTGCACAGCACTGAATATAATCCAGATCGAGGGAAGATTAAACAATTCTGTTTGATCGTCGATGTGAGCGGCCTAAAGTCTCAAACTACTCGGATACTATTATTCCATTAAAGTGTTCCGCTCCTCGTGTACTTTCGAATGTGATGAATTCTGAGAGCCGATAAAGGGATCGTCGAAATCGATTTCGATTTAAAATCGTATCTTACGTGTTTCGTCGCTTTACTTCGGAAAAGGAATTTTCAATTAACCATTTTTTTTTAACGATTCTCGTATCGTTTCCGACTCGAAATCATGCTTAACTTGTTTCGGTTTGCGTGATTCAATTTAATATAATGTAATTTAACATCGAAAATATTTCGGAAGATTAAATTATTTTTAGTCGATCGCGGAAAATAGCGTATCCGTTAATGATTGCACTTCACTTCACTTTATTGCACTGCACTACGCGAAGCGACACGACACAAAACACGCCTCGGAATTACGAATATTATTTCACCGATGTTGCGCCGTAAGACGCCTTGGTCGACCAAAATAAAAAAAAGAGGAGCGTCGAATTGTTGTCATCATGATAGTAAATCAATCATAAAAACTCCTCTGAAAACTCACCTCCTTTCATATTATTTTTATTATTAAAAAACACCAATATGAAAAAAAATGACACCGGGTAATTGAGTTTTCACGGTTAATGTTTCTACTTCCAAAAAATGTTTATCGTTGTCGACGACACGCGCAGTTACAGCGATTTTAACGAAAGCTGCATCTTCACTGGGTCGAGGAAGTCGATGAATCGCATCTCGAACGAGATATGTCGTCCTTCGCGTTTCTCGAAACTTTTCTAAACGACGATAACATATATCGTCGTCTGGCACTGAAAGGATTAAGCTTACGCGGTTTAGCTCTCGAAACTCAGTGAAATGACGCCCGATGTTGCTTAAGCGCGCAAAATCTCTACATCTTGTGCCTTGATATATGCACAAAGGGGTTGATCTGATTGCGTAGAACGAGGCGGAGAATGGCGAAAGAAGCGAAGGAAAGAAATCGCGGCGCGCTTTAAACTCAGCGCGAGTAGACGTTAAAGAGATATTCGTCGACACGAAGAACAATAAGTGGTACGATTACGACGCTCCTTACATTCCAATTACAATATTGCCAGGGCGACAATTAAGGCGGAAAACAAAGCGCTACGTAGATCCGCAATTCCACGGAACAAATAAACAAGTTCGCGCGCCGGTACAGAGACAAAAGGTCGTTCCGGTAACGGCGGAAATGAATTTTTCTTTAAAGCGCCGCGGTCGACGTAAACCACCGAACGCTCCTCTCTTCTTCTCCTTTTCCGTCTCGCCCGCTTCTTCGTTGTTCCATCGTAACGAGAAGTTAAATTAAGTCCAAGCGCTCGTGAGACCGAGAGAGAAAGGGCGAGTACTAGAGGGGGGGGGGTGAAAGAGGGTATGAGGTACATCGCGGTGAACTAATTAAAGTCACGACAAATTTCTGAATCACGCAGTACTTGGTGAAAACGAAGTCGTCGACAAGTGGGAGGAACGACGTCGACGCGGGGCCATCGACCGAGCGAGAGAAGCTAGAGCATCGCCACGGCGGACACAATGAGCCACTCGGCAAGATTAAACTTCCATCGGTCTCTTTGTTTCTCCAATGCGCGATCGACGATCGACGCGCGTTCGAGCTTTTGAATTTCGCGCGCGCGGCGCTGCCAGCGTGCCAGGTTATCCGAGCGATCGCTTATGATTCCTTTCGAGTTCGAGAGCACGAAAATATTGTTCCTCCGATCGTAATATCGGATGGACTTGTATTCGATATTTTATGCTACTGGGATACGTTTGGGTTAAGACGCGCCATCGAACGTTCGAATTTCGCGCGCAAGGCGGGCGCGATGGCGTCCCGCCGGCGTGTCGCGTTGTCTGCTTTTAACTCGTTCAATACTTTCTCAAAGAGCTCAGTAACAAGATAATATTGACTTTTGGATTGTAACGTTAAATAGATGTTTACGTATTGCATAGAACGAGTTTCTTTATTATCGAATGAATTTGTATTCAATATCTTGTGCCGTTAGAATGCGTAAATGAAGTTAAATCGAGGGTATGCTCGTGACCGACTGAATCACTGCCTGTTTCGTCTCTCATAAGATTAATTACTGTAATGAATTGCTTGAAAATGGCTGGAGAAGTGCGATTTTGTAAGATAGAGCAGAACATACGTAGAGTGGACGACAGGACAGGTGATTTCGAGTGCGTAAATATTGTCGTGACTCGCCACGAATGCGATATTATCGTAACACTTCTTCTATTCGTAGGCGTAATTCGACAAGTTTTTCTTCGGTATTAAAATTGGCGAAATATCTCATCGCGACTTTTTAGGACGACTATTTTGAAGATTAAAATTCTTCGGAAATATCGAGAAAAATAATGAATTCCGTGGGAAGGCAGATATCCCGCTTTTTCATTCGCCGAATTTCCAAGCAATGTTCCTACGGAGTTTCACTCACCGCGTTAAAAGGGTCGACCCCTTCCAGTTAAGAGTACAGTGTCAGAAAAATAACCATTCCTTCCTCTAGGAGAGATGCGATCAAACCTCGAGGCGACGCTTTCAACTTTTCAGCCATTAAAAAAATCCTTTCGACGATGATACAGCTGTCTCCTAATGATCCCCAACCAGCAAAAGGTAAACAAATTTGCCACAGTCAGCTCGGCCATAGCCGACGTTACGAGTCGTCCGACTTATGAAAATATCGGCGACTTTTGGAAAAAAAGAATTTTCAACTTTTCAAACGTACGCGACAAGACGAAGGAGGGTTCTTTAGATGACTTACTTAGATTCGTCCTGATCCTCGTCGTCGTCTTCCGAATCGAAGAATGCGTCGTCGTCTTCGGCATCGGCTGATGCTTCCGTTCTCATTCGTCGCTGCTGAACCGCTCGTGATTTTAATATCACTACGTCACTGCAAACAAAATGAGCACTCGCGTGAGTATTTACTTTTGAATACACTGGTTAACAGATAATAAATAAATGCATGCCTATTTGTAGAGAATTTGTAATGAGTTTAAAGTAAATTATTTGACTAGTAAAATAAAAAAAATAAAAGAGTCACTTCTGTTATTTATTTATCTTCTTAGAACTCGATTTATCGTGATTCCAAAAATATTTTTTACGATAAGTTTCGTCGCATCGGCGAATTTTCTTTTTGTTGAGGGAACGAATTATGATTTATCCTCTTGAAATCTGGTATCGATCGACATTTAGCTAAAATTATCATCGAGCTCGATTAACAGTGAACAGACACGTATTACTTATCATCGTTAATCCAGAACGATGTCTCGATATACGTGAAAATTTGCATGGTATTATACGCAAACGCTACAATATCCAGATAATCGTTACTTTTCGGTAGAATAATAAACGATAGAATAATTAATTCGGTTACAAAATCGTTGAACAGCGTAATCGGCAAAATAAATCGAGGAAACAATTGCTGCTTCTTAGCGCGTATGTATTATGCATTTTGCAACGTTATTTTTTGGAACAACTTGTTTTTCACGTTCTGACATATGCGTTTTTAAATATGTACCTCTTTAAATCGGCCATAATGCATTGTAGCTTTATTCAACGAACAAAAGTTTAAAACGGGGTCAGCAAAACACGGCCTATTTGCCGTACTTATTGTTAGTAAGCTAGTGCTTCCTAAATCCAATAAAAGCGTAGCGTTGTACGAATTTACGTAATGTTAAGAGAGGAAGAGAGAGAAAGAGAGATTCGCATAGCGGAGTTTTCATTGTCGTTACATTTGGCCTTCAGGCATTTGTTCATCAAAAACAACTGTAGAGGATGTTTTCCATTATTTAAGACCACGTTACGAAGTCCTCGTAGCTCGTTCAAATTATAAAACGATGAAGTTCCTCTAACAAAACAAAACTTTTCGTTTGTTCTGAAGCAAAATACACCCTCAAACTGGCCCGAATATAATTGTTCTTGAATTTTTTCCTGCCAAATCATTTTATCAAGATCAGTGGCGCCTGCGAAGAAAATCATGAAGGTATTTCGTGATCGTTTGCGTGGCGCTTCAGTCTTGACCATTAATCACAGGCGTTTTGTTCAATGTCTTGGGGACTCTCACACAATTCATAGTTAATTCGTGAGAAACCTACCTCGTTCGGCGAATTAGAGCTCGTTAAGAAGTTTCGCGTCCTTGGTCGCGCTATTCTGGCCTAGTCGACGTTTTAAATTTACATCCGCGGTAAACGACGATCTACGAGTTCCTTCGGTATAGAACACAAAATATAGCAGTATCATTTGATATTTTTCGGGGCAATCGATCGGTCTTGCAAATTTTTTGTCGACGAGTCACGTAGATATATAAATTGTTTGCCGCTTCAAAGAAAATTAGAAAAATCGAAGCCTAACAATTCGAGATTTTGAGACTCAAAGAATTTCTGAAGAAGAAACAAATATTAAAAGAGATACAAAATTACATATATATGAAGTTATTTTCAAAAATCGCACCTGGGTAAATTTATTTTCATCGAAATTCTATTTTTCGAGCATGGTTTCACATGCTGCGTGAAATTTCAGTCGCGCGTACGTTTGACTGAAAAATCCTTTCGTTATTCCGTCGGATAAAAAATTGATCAGCATACGTCGAAAAAGTAAAAGGCGCACATGCGGCGCGTTTCCGCGTGAAAAAAGAGAAAAAATCCTCTTACGTATGCCGATCTCCGTTAAAAACACGCAGCCATGCTTTGAATCGTCGATGGCGCGAGATTTGCCGCGAAATTTCGCCGGAGGTGCCGACGTTGATCCTTCTCCTGCGTTTTCCTTTCTCCTTTTTCTTCTCCCCTTTCTTTCTTCGCGACTCGGCGCTCGTCAGGCCGCGGGCGAAACGCGCGGACACGTGTGAAACTTTCCTACTTTTCGAGCACGACTTTGGTTAGTTTCGACGATCAAGCCACGAGAAACAATTACAGCTACATTTTTCTTTTCAATTTTCTGTCCTGTTAAATCGAAACCGTATCGAATGAAACTGTGCCGGCCAAAAAATTGTTCTCTGAAATATTCTTTCGCCAGTGAAAGGAACGTTTTTGAAAATAGTTTTAATCCTTCAATTGCGATGATAATTTCTCTCCTTCGTTTCCTATGAAACCTTCCCTATGAAACGTTTCCTAAGAAAGCAATGCATTTTCGATACATTGATTAATATTATATATGCTGGACAATATAACTTCCGTCGTTGCTAACATACTAGAAATGCAATGGCCGAAAGAGTTAATTTTGAAACTTGAGATGAAATTATTTGACGGAACTTTCCGGTAGAACCAATATATTCGATCTCGTTTCGATCACGTAGTTGCTTTCGAGTCTGCACGAAGGATAATCGTCGAATCGTCGTCGTGGTAATGACAAAAATTAAAGAAACGATCGGCTAAATTTTAATTCGATTTAAATAAAAATGTCTTTCGACTTCTCCCCGTCCAACTGATTTCTCATCTGTTTGTCTTTTTACCGCGCAAACCGTCGCGTCCTTTTGCATCCTCGAGAAATGCAACGCTCCATAAGCGTCTGTCGTTTGATAGGACTGCTATTATCGATAATCTATAATTACTGTTACTCCTATCGACGTTACACGAATCGGTATCGTTGTTGTATTATTTTCACCGCTATACGAGCTTCAACGTTCCATTGACAACGCGATTCCCTATTGTAATTGAGAGACATTAAATTCATCCATTATTATCAGCGCCAATGAATCGATTTCAGTCGACACGGTTATAGAGTCGATACTATGCAACTTTTGTCATTACGTGCGAATCGTATGCTATTGTACGATACTTTGTAGCGTGTTTGACCTTCTACGGACGATTCGCGAGACCTTGAAGTCGCCTACTGATAATATGGTACTAATAAATAATCGTAATCAAAATGATTGAACATAATGAATTTATCGGTACTTCAGAGGCTCGATCTAGAGATCGAGAATAATTGCTTTTACGTTAAAAAAAATATTTTATAGCCAAATTATAGAAAAAAGGTCGTTTACAGAGGGTTAAATCATACACACCCCTGCATTATTCTTCAAATTATTACTCCGACATTAACATTCGTTTAATACCGACCAGCTGATCGCATCTTTGCGTAATTTGGTGCTAAAACTAATCTAGGTGGCAAAAGATCATTGATAATTAAAATAAATTGTATATCACAAAATTAATTGTCTTAATTTAACGAAGGAATATGACGTTATTTTCCGGTCGCCCCTAATGTTACATTAAACTCACCTTTCGTGCCTTATTTTAACCAGATCGTATCGAAGAAAATCCTCTGACGTAAAAAAATTCGTTTCTCCGTCTCGTTTCGTTCACGAACGCGCGTTCCTCGTCCTCCCTTCCTCGATTCTTTTTTTTTGCCTCCTAGATTCGATGCCTTTCCGCGGAATATCGAAATTACCGCGGTCCGCGTCGTTACGAAACTCGTGATTGCGATTCGGCAAAATCAGCAGGCCTTTAAAGAACGAAATCACCGCGTCGATAATAATCAGTCCGACCTGGAAAGAATTTTCCGCGATTACTGGCAAGCGGCACACGTACGTGCACGTATTTACATATTTATGTTCAATGTATATGTAAATATGATACATGTCGTACGTGTGGTTTCCACGACGTCCGTCCGTCCTTCGAAACGTCATTTTCCTCGCGTACTGGAGCCCGCCAGTGGCTGCACCGTTAATCTTTAAGCCTTTCCGCTCCCCAATTTAAATGCTAAATGCCAAAGCGCGTTACTTTTTCGCAACGTTTCTACGTGCGAGAGTTACTTCGCTCACGAGAAAAATTGTCAGCGAGTTCCACCCTTTTTTCCGCGCGAAATTACGACGTGCTTCGACAAATATGTTGCGATAGCGAGCGAAAGGTTATCAGTACAAGTTGCATCGAGGGTAGCAAAAAGAGGAAGTCGAATGGCAGTGATGAAAAGAACGACGATCCTTAATTTCTTGGTCCACCGAATTTCATGAAAATTTGAAAGTGTAACGAGTTAATCGATCTTCCTTTCATTTACATGCCTTACGATTAAGCGGAATATATTAATTAATTAATTCACGTGTTATTAACGTTACCAGTTAGCGCGATCGATCGTTTTTACGAACGTATCGACGACTCGAATCTACAGCTCTAATTATCAACGTTTTCATTATTCCTACCGTTACTCGATAATATACACCTATACGTACGTTCGTGAACATAATACTTTATGGAAGAGAGAAATCAACCGTATTTCGTCTGATTATGCCCGCGCCAATTCGATTCTCCTTCGACTGAACTCGTTCACCGTAAAATCTTTATTTAACGTCATTAAGATGGGCAACTGCAATAGAATCTCGTTACATTTTAGGGGAGGTATTTCGATGAATGCTCTTTACGGTTGGCGAATCAAATTGATCGTTTCGAGATTTTGACGATCGAGAGAGGATTACGCAAGTACCGCATTAGTTTGATTGCAAGTCGGCCTCAAAGAAAAATAAAACGAAGAACAGTGAAATTAATCTTTGTATCTATATACATTATGTATAGGATGCAAAGACATTTTTTTTTT
>JAITYT010001259.1:252586-263507 GCA_025433975.1 Liostenogaster flavolineata
GTTCCCGCTGAATCGTCTTTACAATTTTTTTTACAATTCTTTACAATTACAGTTTATATATATAAATTCTTTAATTACTAAACTATAAGACTAAAAAATAAAGTCTTCACAATTACTAAAACACTACGCGGTCATACGTGACCAACGTGACAGTCAACATGTTTGACCATTGTGTCGACCATTGTTGCTTGAAGTTTACAAAATGAGGTTATAAACGCGAATACATTCGTGAATACGATTACGAGGCTTTCGGATGGCCGTAGATAAACGACTCGAGAAAGAAAACATTTTTACAAGGTAATAAAGCGAAGAATCCGATTGATGATATCGAAGACGTAACTTTGTACGCGAAAAGTTTTATGACTCGTGAATCGCCCTCGAATTTTCCATCTTGAAATTTCTTGCGAATGAGCTTTGCATTCGTCCGACTTTTTTCATTAATCTTCCGATACGGCAAGACGAGTTAATTCGTCGTTCAAAAATGCTTCGTCCAACGAGCATGACGAATAAGCGCGTCGTACGATCGCTGAATTTTCGTTGAATTAAAAAGGATCAAACCAGAGAAAATTGTATTGTCAAAACTGGCGCCGTTAAAAAATTGGAAAAAAAAAGTTAAGACAAATAAATTTCTCGATTTCTGTCAGAGTGAAAAAATACGTATAACCTAACCTCGTATCTCGAAACCACGAGGTAGGCTCTTCGAAAGGTTCACGTGCCAAGTACGGAAACCGCGGATGAAACTCGCGCCGTAGTTTGTATTACCAAGCACGAATAAAACTCCTAGGAAGAGTCTTTGAGTCTACTGCGGTAGATCGATCGAATTTCCCGTAAATCGAAAACTCTAGCTGCTGCTGCTGCGCATTATTCCTTGGATGTCGAATAAAACTAGCGCGACAAATCGAACGGAAAATCATCAGTAGACGCCAAGCGTCACAATTTTGTTCGCTAGATTGGCTGCGTATTGGAAATCTCCTTTCCAGTTTGCCGCAAAGTTACCTTAACGAATCGTATCGAATCGGAATGACGGCGTAGAAGCAAAGAAGAGAATCGACGCTCTGACCTCAATCCATTGCGAAGCCAGGAAGTTCTGATAACTCGCGAATCAGGCAGTCGTAGGAACGCGCCGAAAAATTATAAAAATCCTCCACTTCCATTCGCAGACGGTCTATGCAGATACATGTCGAAGATATGCTTCGAACGCAATGATGGATGAGTGAACGTTTACATCGAGTATTCGTTGTGAATAAATTTTGTCTGCGTAGACAAAAATATTACAAATGGAATTTGTCAGAATGGGAAAAAAACAATAATAGATGAGCCAATATAACCTATAAAAATATTTATCTCGTATATTCCTGCGAAGGGATGAAATAAAACGGACAATAAAAAATCGGGAAAACGATAGGAAATTTTATTCGCTCTTCGTGATACGCTACCGTGTTACTATGCGTCGTATTGTACGACTGGTGCTGACTATAAGTTTACTCTTCGACTGACTGATCATGATGCTCGATAAATACAACGAATGTCATAATAAAATATTTTTCGTAGTGTAAAATGTTTCGAATAAATAGCAAGAAACGCGTCTATGCGTTATATTTCAAATCGTAACGATAAAATCGTACTTGTACGTTTACACGCAAACATGAATCAGGAAAACGACGATCTGTCAGCGTGAACGTATCGATGGAAAGTTGGGAAAGAAAAGTTCAATAATCCTGCACTCACCCAGATTTTTGCAGTTCCTTCTTCGAGACGCAGACTGCGGTGAAAGTGTCCTCGAGGAGGCAGAGTTCCCTCTTTTTGCAGTTAAGCGGACGACAGAGCTCACCTACGACAGGCAAAATTCAGAGTAATTATTAATAATACGAAATAAGCTCGAAGACCGTGATAGAACGTCATTTTTTAAATTGTACGAAAAGAAACAAGTCAAAACGCAATATTTGAGATCAAAAGTATGCAATAATACAAACGTAAGACAAACGAGACGAACGAACTCGTGTTTTCCAAACTCCCATAATTACACATTGGAATCTGTCTCGTACAAGTGCAAACACGTCTATCGTAAATAATACGACGTTACGCCTTCGGGACGTATATATACGTCCTTCGCTTGTACGTCCGCGACTGTCCGCGAACGGATGTTTTTTGAACGACGGGTAAAACGCCGCCTCTTTCCTACCGGCCGATGATCACGTACGCGCGACTTCGAGATAGCAACCGTTACCGACCGAAGTCACGTGCGCACGTCGGCGCATACCTCGTTCGTGGCGTGACCGGTTACATGCGAGAGATAGCGAGAGAGAGAGAGAGAGTTCGATCGCCTCGTCGCCAGTCTTGGAAACACGTCGCCGCGTGCGAGCTTCTCTCGAGCGGATCGCCCTTTCGTCGGTCGTATTCGACGTCCGCAAGAAAAATGGCGGATAAAAACGAGAATGAGATCTACACTGACACGATGTCGGACGCATACAGCGAGCTGGAGTTCTCGAACGACAGCGAGGAAGGCGAGTTTTCAACGGACAGCGATAGCTACGCAATAAAGCGTTTCGTTACGTCACGCATTCCAAGCGATTTCGATGACGACGACGACGACGACGACGACGACGACGATGAAACCGAGGAAGGTGGCAATGGCGACGTCGATAACGATTTCAACGATGGCTGGGCGAAGGAAGACGTCGAGCAGAAGTGGAACGATTTCAGGGGGAGATGTGGCCTAAGAGCGCCTCTGGCGAAGGACAACGTGAAGGCTAGCACGGAGCTCTTCATTGGAGACGACTTGGTCGAACTACTCGCGAGGGAGACCAATAGGTACTACGAGCAGAGCGAGCGGAAGACACAGGGGAAGAACGTCAAGTCGAAGCCTTGGGTCGACGTGACTCCGGAGGAGATGAAGAAGTTCCTGGGGCTGATCGTGGTGATGGGCTACGTTCAGAAACCAGAGAAGAATGATTATTGGTCGTCGGACGTGCTGATAAGGACGCCCATATTTTCGGAGGTAATGACGAGGACCAGGTTCAGGCAGATATGGAAGTACTGGCACTTCAACAACAACGACGAGACGAGGAGCCAAGATAGACTGACCAAGGTCGAAAACGTTCTTATGTATTTGGTCGGAAGGTTCCAAACGGTGTATGAGCCGGACAGGGAGTTGGTGGTGGACGAGTCGATCATTCCGTGGCGGGGGAGGCTGGCAGTTCGGACGCGCGACACTGCGAAGTCGTCGAAGCGCGGGATCCTGGTGCGCACGGTGCGCGAATCTCGATCAGGATACATTTGCAATTTGGAGATGTATTGCGGGGAGTCGATAGGATCGAGCATGTCGATATTGAAGCCGTTTCTTGGTCTAGGGCACGACGTCTACACGGACGACTGCTGTAGTAGCATGGAAACGGTGATGGAATTGCTGAAGGACGGCACGAGGATGTGTGGTAACTTGCGAAGGAATAGGGGCGTACCGGACTGTTTGAAAAGTATAAAGCTGAGGAAAGGGGAGACGGCTTTTCGTAGGAAGAACGGCGTGCTGGTTCAAGCGTGGAAGCCGGAAAAAAAAATTGTTTACATGATTTCCAGCATACATACAGCAGAGGTTGTTGGA
The DNA here is from genome assembly GCA_025433975.1 of Liostenogaster flavolineata. Classification (NCBI taxonomy): domain Eukaryota; kingdom Metazoa; phylum Arthropoda; class Insecta; order Hymenoptera; family Vespidae; genus Liostenogaster; species Liostenogaster flavolineata. Next base: position 256,185 of record JAITYT010001259.1, read on the forward strand.
ATTGGAAGGAGAAGCAAGAAGACGAACGAGGAAATCAGGAGACCCGGCTGCGTGCTTGACTACGATAAATACGTGAAGAGAGTGGACCGTGCCGACCAATACTTGTCCTATTATTCCGTGCTGAGGAAGACGAAAAAATGGGCCAAAAAGGCGATACTGTATTTGCTAAATTGCGCGTTTTTCAACTCGTACAAACTCTACGAGTTAAACGCGAAGAATAATATTCCTTACAAGAAATTCTTGCTCTCCGTCGCCCGTAATTGGCTAGTTTCTGAAGACACGACGCTCTCTCAGCCCGATCGACCGACATCGAGTACGTATACGCTTTCTCATGTTCTCAGACTATCTCCTATGGTTTTATAATATTCTGCGATTCCAATGATTCCCGATGTCAGATTCTCCCACTACGTCGTCCAAACGAGCGCCGAAATACGACCCACCCACGCGTCTTTCCTTGGACATGAGTAGTCATAAGATTTCAAAAATCGTTGGCAAGGACAAGGCCAAAAATTGCCGGAGAGCGTGCAGAGTATGTACCGCCGCCAAAAAGAGGAGTTCGACGATGTTCATGTGCTCGAACTGCGACGTTCCGCTCCACGTGGGCAAGTGTTTCGAGAAATACCACACCTCCGTAAAGTATTAACGACGATTACCGAGGGTGAAGCATCTAACGTGTTCAGCTTGAATATTTGTACGAGTAATAAGAATAGAGTATTCCCTACCACGCGAAAAGAACGTTGTCCTTCTCTATATCGTACAAGTTTTATACATGTATTGCTTTTTGTATATTATTGCAAATAGGGAAAATGTTTAAACTGAACGCGTTAGACGTCCCAAATTCTACACTTGTATATATCATATATTATATTGTATAAATGTATACTACCCACCAAGGATGAGTGCATAGCAAAGCAATAAAGAGAATTATTTCGTTATCTTACGAGGTATAATTTTGTGTTGTCTAGTTTGGTGTTATCAATAAATTGTAGATTTACGGTTTGCTGTCGCCTGCGACGTTAGTTTGACCCTGTGTCTTATATAAGAAAACGATTAACGCAAACTAACGTGGAAAAATTTTCCCTTAATTCATAAATCATCAGATCTTTCATTTTAGTTATCTCATAGGACAGGCAGGAAATACCGTGGGTCTATTCTTCCCTGGAACCTAGACGGGGTATAAAAATGAGGATGACGAATCGAAGGAAATGAAAGGAGATTTCAATGTGAAAATCGTTATGTAGGCTTACACGATATCCCTTCTTTTAGAGCGTATCGTACAAAAGTATATCGTTAGTCTCTTAGATAATAATTAGTTGATTCGTGTGCTACCATTAGACGCTTAGAAGAGACTAGAGAAGGGAAAAGTAGCGTATCGACAAGTAGACGAGTGTATAGGCGCCTTGAAACTGCGCCTTTGATCGGTGTCCTTAGCCAAACGATACTTTTTTCGCACTTCATTCGCGATTGCTCGTACTTTTAAGGAAGATAACGATAAGATAAGCGCTATCATATAATTTTACTTCGCGTTACTTCGCTTTATTGTGCGAAACGCAACGAAATTACGAGGTCTATTCTACGGATTCTCTCGCGTTCACGATCGAAAACAAGCTGACACTGCGTAACACCAATGAAAGTCACCTAGGCCAGCCGAAATTCGAAGAATTTGCATCGTTCGTGAGCGTTGACCGTTGTCCTTCCAAAACAAAAACACCGATCGAACTGGACAGGCGTCTCGACAGGCTTCCACGTGTACGTGTATACGCGAAATACGTACGAATGGCGTAGTGAATCTCGGAACGAATTTTCAAAAGAGCTGCACTTAACTTTTTGGCTACTACGAACGGTTGAAATCGATTAACGATTAAAGATAGGAGAAATAAGAAAACTATAAAAAATTAAATAATTAATTAAGGATCAAACAAATCTTTTGCGATTCAATTCAGTACGGACTCAAAATTTAAGACTCTTTCTTTACATAACACCTGATATAAGAGCTATACTCTGGTAAATAGGTTTTATATCGGTTAGATTCGTTCTCTGATTCGCTATGTATTATTACGAATGCGTGATTTCGCTTTACTTGAGATTAGTAGACTCTACGCGTTATATAAATGATTTTATTCATGTCTTTGGCATTTGACTTCTAACCCGTTTCGATCGATTTGCGTTTTCTTCGTTACGCTGGCATCAGCGTTTTGCAATCGTTTGTAGCTTTCGTTTCTCTTCGCGATTGACGAGAAATAATATTCTAAAAGAGGAAGGATCGACGATACTCTTTCCTTTCTCGTTACGAGCCACTATACGATGAAATTTATGACGAATAAATTCGTTCGTTGTTGTTCCTGCTTTTCGATAAGAAGAAAATGACGATGCACGGCGTATAAATGCATATTGCATTTTACATGGCAAAAGTCGGAGGAGCCTTCGACAGGATATAAATAATTGACGTGACTCGAGGAACATTTGATTTTACACGATAAATCGACAAGTACTGTTTCGATTCTATCATTTGTCTGCAATCGGGCACGATATTATGGAAATCGTTGTATTTCAATGCACTTTCGAAGTTAAGTCACTTCTCGAATACATAAAGATCTTATGTTTATTCTATTAAATTCTTTTTCTTTTCTCAAATCGAAACTACCGCCCTTGAATTACCAGTGGACACGGCAGAACTGTCCAAGTACTGGCAAACAACGACCAGTGCCAAGACATACTTACTCGAACATTTCGAGTAGCTTGGACATCGTTTGAAACATGAAAAATTCAATCTCCTCGAAAGTTTCAAACAACTTTCTAATTCTCGAATAAATTGGTTCCTCAGTTACTGAAAACGTCGACTTACTCGAGTTGATCGAGATATTTGTGTCACGAAGAAAATAATATTCATGAAAAATTAGGATTTTGAATACGTCGACCGTCATCAAGCACGACAAACTTATTTGACGTTTCTCGCAAGAGTTTGATGCCGAGATAAATAACGGAATAGATTAAAATTAACAATCCCAAAAATTAAAAGCGTCAATCGTTTCAACCAAGCCATATCGAGAATTAGAATTTTCTCGGAATTTTCGAAGTGGTTCTTCATAAATTTTGAAATCAATCGCGACTTCACTTGACCTGGAATTCGAATTGCAGTGCTCGAACAGCCGTGACGCACGATTTCTTCATATCCGCGCCATGTTCTGCTGAAAACAAAACAAAATGGCGGCCTAGCAGTTCAAAATGACTTATAACTTCGATAACTATTTATCTTAACTCTTCGCAAGCACACGAAATAATGTCGAATTGTTAAATGCACCGCTATCTCAATTCGATCTCTGCGTTCTACCGAAAAAAATGATTTGTTTCTTTGATTCGCCACGTTGAGGGCGTTCATCGAGGCACGATTGCATCCGCTTGGAAATTGTTGACAGGTGATATTGGGTACTGGAGTGCATATCACACTCGACCGAATTCTTCTTCTTTATTGCCCTCTCCCTCATTCCTCTCCATTTCCTATCACCTTTATCCTAACCTAACCTATCCATCCGTTCTACGCGCGCGACTGTCGATGTTGAGATACTGCTGCGCTCCTCCATCTTCCTCTTTTTCGCTCCTTTTCTATAAATCGCTTTTGGCCCGACAAGATCGTGACGTCAGGCGATTGTATTCGATGGAGTCAAAGTAATTTCGGAAGGAAGATCGACGGGTCCGCTATCGTGAATTCAATGGAGATCGGCGTAGACGTTGGATCAAACTCAAGATATTCTCAAGAATCCAAATTAATTCGATGCTTAAGAATCCTTTCATCAGAATCGAGCGTACTCGTGAAAACAATTGGTTCATCGGCTGTACTTGCGAAGTACTCGATATGATCGAGTTGGTATCGAAAGCTAAATCGATTACACCTAGAATTCTCAAGTATGCTTGCATCTACTTGGAATTCTCTGAAGACTGGATTTATCGAGGAGAACACTAGAATCACCTTATGTGCGTTTGCAGGTATTTATTTTTTCTGACCAAGCCAAGTTGATCCAATTTATTAGAACGTAATCATAATTGGATTATATTCGTGAAATCAGTAACATCCAAAATAGAAATTCAGGAAAATGTTCGAATTTATCGCAACAGCCTTCGACATTACGTCATATCGAATTAATCGGTATCCGCTCACTGATTTTTCACCGGACCTCGTTGCGAAGAGCCAACCACGAATCTGTATTGACACGACTTTCTTTTTTCAAAAGTCGAGCGTAAAAGCGGTCTTTCGCACGAAGTTCGAGCGAATATTTCGAATCCCTTTTAAGCCTTTCAGTGTTACGAACACGTCGAATCACCGTCTGTCCGAAATACAAACGACTGCGAGCGTTTGACGAATTATTTCAGCTTAAATCGTCAATAAAAATATTGCGGTCGCGGTACATCAGCCGTGGGAATCAACCGAGCGAAGCGTTTTGCTCCAAAGCGTTCAAAGGTAAAGGAGTAGAGAATTCGAAACGATTTAACGATATGCAGTGCAATGAGATACCGTTGATGAGATGTTCTGCGCACCATATAGGACGGAAGTTTCACGTGTAAAGCTTTTTGTTAAATAATAGGTTAAATGATCTAAAATATTCTCGTCAACGTAAAGTTTTTCTGTAAAAATAAAGGTTTTGACGATGTACGGGATTAAATTTTTTAATTACCTCTTCGTTCACTTCCATCTTGACAATTTGCTTGAAATTGAAAAACACCTTCATAACATTTTTATTTTAATCGGGTCTTGAATGCGATTTTCTATTCGTCCTCGTTAATAATCCGCAGTATTCTTTAAAAATACCAATTTTAATGATTTACAAAATTATTTTTTTCGTACTCATATTTCCAAGGTCGATGCGCCCGAATCTCCGCGTTTTGCTTATTGCGAGTACTTCGAAATAGACCGCAGTGATTGGTCGTATTCGGAGAGCGTACGAGATATTTGAACCAAAAAAGAAAGAAAAAAAAGCTGGAAAAAAGGGAAAACAGGAGGAAAACACAATGGCAACGTTCTCGGCAACGTTTCGGACGAGGACGACATTTAACATCGAGCGTGAGAATGCAATGTTGGTCCGCGCGAAGTTGTTTTATCCGCGAAAATCGTTTAGGAGAGTCTCAAGTATCAAAACATGTACGATAATCTCTTGATGTTCTCTTGGTGGTCGCATATTTATACAATATTTGCATATCCTCCGCACTTAATACGACAAGTAAATATGGCTTAATTAAAACTCGACCTTGTATCTAATTTATTTCTCATTTGGCGCATTTTAATTGGAAGCGCTGGTCGCAATGTGGCGACGTAAATATTTTTTACGCTGAACAAAAAAATAGTCGCCATTGTCGTGATCGATCGGCGTTCGGTTTATTGCGAAATCAGATATTCGATCTTTCGAAAGTGACTGCGTAATTGAGAGTGACTGGCTTCGTTGAATCGTATTTATTCGTTTCCAAATTTAGTACTGCCCTTATGACCCAGAAGGATAAAGCCGTATTTTTCTTATAATAATAAAATCAATTGCGAACAGCAATTTCTAAAAAAGAATAATATATTGCTAAAAAATTAATAAAAAATTCTGAGTGCATTAATTTAACACGTTAAGTGCTACGTCGATTTCGCGATGCGACGTTTTATATTGAACTCACGTAGCTCGTATCGATTTTGTGCATTATCGTGTCAATTGTACGTGACTCGTAAGATAGATGATGTTTCTTTTCATACCGAAAGTATAAAAAAATGGAGTACACGAATGCGAGTACAGCGTGGGTCATCGATCGCCCCAGCGACATTTTACGCGTTAATGACTCGATCTCTCCTTTAGGTATGCTGTTTCTAACTTCGTTAAAATTTTATTGGCTGATAATTGTCTTTTTTTAAGAAAACTTTATGTCTATCTTTTGAGTTTCGAAAATAGAAGTCAACTATCGAAAGACCTATAATATTGGAACGAAGTCATTATGAATCGAACAAGTCGTATCAAGTCGCATCACGTCGCGTCGACGATAACTGCATGTATTATTTACTAATATTACTCGTGAAAATACGTGATGATCATCCTAATGGAAAATTAGCGAATTATTTTAGTAATTATTTCAGAAAATTTGTTCGATCGAATGTCAATTGTATTACATAGTTCCATGCAGTCCACGATGAATAACAAATGAAATTGTATTCAATGGCAACTCTTTGTAACGACCGTTGTAATTTGATTTTAATACTCTTGATTTTGTTATACTTTGAACTAGAAGAGATAAAACAATTCTGATTCTAAATCAAATGATTGATCACGCGTAACGCGCTTTGTTTGTATCTTCATCAATGCTTAATCATTTCCATAAATTACTACAAACTAATTGCTCTCCAAAAACGAGATATCACTCTCCCTAGAGTAACTTCACGCAACCCAAAAACAGTTAATTTAAAACGATCGATGTTTTAAAATATTCGATGTAATTCCAACAAAAAATGAAGATAAATATGATTTTTAACATTGGGTGCATCAATTGGATTCGATTCTGGAAATAAAATTATTGCAAAATATTTATACTATTTGCAAAATAAGTAAATTCATCGATCGAATGTATTGTAAAAAAACGTAAAAAAATTAAGAAATTAAGAAGAAACTTAGTTTTAGCCGGCCACGTGTCTTAAGACACTCAATCTGCGAAGCTTGGTTTCGATTATTAAAAAATAGTTATTTGCAACAACAAAACAAAGCATGTTCTAGGTAAGACATGGAGGCTGTTGTGTTTTACGATTGTTATGATTCGACTTTTTTAAGTATTACGTATAAATCAAATATTTTTTGTTTCAAGATATTTAAAGGACTACTACGTTTGAATAAATTGAAAATATTTTTATATTATGTTAGTCTGGATGAATCGATTAAAGAAAATTTATTATGAATGTGAAATATTGTACGTATCTCATACGAAAATGCTCTTTTTAGAGTTTGAATTGATTCAGACTATTTTCATAATTACGAAAGCGGATATATAATAAAATCAATACCTATTTGGGTTTGCAAAATCACTTTCAACTTCCATGTCCTTAAAAAGCGCGTATTTAAATTGCGAAAAATTAGATTCCACGAACAAGGACTTTCGGGTGAGACGGACAGCGCTTTAGGATTTGGCACACAACGTGGTACAAACTGGAGAAAACTCATTCGTGTGGTCTTGTTCGTTTTAGGTGTGGAGAACGATCGTTTTATCAATAAGTATAACGAGATTCTGACGAAACCAACCTCGATTGTACGACGAAAACGTAGTAAAGAGAAAAAGGAAGAGGGAGGTAGAGATTGGGGGGGGGGGGGGGGA
>JAITYT010001259.1:263897-278512 GCA_025433975.1 Liostenogaster flavolineata
GAATGACATCGTTCCATTCATCGACGCGACGCGAACGGAGGATGTGTAGTAATACGTTTTCTAAAAATCTAATTACGAAAGAATACGCGTCGATTTGCTAAAGATGCGGAGAAACGTTTAAAAAATAATGCGCGTTACGTTCTTTCGCGGCGATGATTTTCATAGGACACTGTAAGAAAATTGAGACAACTTTGACGCGGTGCAAAATTTCAAGATTCAGTGGGAAATTCGTTTTGACTTCACTTTAAGATCGTTTGTAAAAATGTTATTAGATTATTTCGACTGATAAAATAATTTTCTGATATTTTACGTGTTAACGACGATTTCAGAAGGTATTTTAAAGATATTCAAGAATATCATCAAAGAGTTGAACTACCTGAAATAATATTGTGAGGAGCAATTCAAGATATCATTTCGTATTTAACTGTTATGTCGTGATCTTAATGTTAACTCACGATTTAGGTGAGCCAAGAGACAGATATGAAATAAAAAAACGTTTCAATGCTTTTTTATATTAGCATGAACAGTTTTTGTAATACTCGAAGTGTTAACGATGGCGCAACTGTAGAAAAGAAAAAAGCGCGATGTTCCGCGAACAACACGACCGAGAACAAGAGAGGATTTTTGCGAAATATCGCCGAGGAAAGAGCAATTATAAACGTTACCGAAAAGTCAAAGAACGCGACTAAGGCCATTTCTATGCATAAAAGCTGGGTAAAGTCGGGGGAAATGCAGATCAAGAGCGGCTTGCCCGTTAAAAATCACGGGGATGCCCGAGTTCCTCTACCTCCGCTAAGCCCGCTAAAATCACGAGATAAGTCGCGGGACAGATTAATTCTCGACGTTTTTCCATATTTTTATCGTTACGAGAGACTGTGGATAAAACAGGGCGCTCGTATCGCCAGCTGGAAATATCCTCGAAAAATACGCGTTGTCGATGTAACGAACGAGCTACGATAGGTTTCAGTTTGATTTTCTCGTAGACGGACGATAAATATTCTGAAATAAAAAAATAAAAAAATAAAAAGAATGTTGTATCATACCAGATTTAAATTTCCTGCTGATTCTATACAAAGTAATCACCTGTTGTAAATTCTTGACGATTTAATGACACTGCGTCCTGTATTTTAAAATCTTCATCGTCGTGGTCCATGATTCGATATAAAATTGTGTCTCTCGTAACTGATAATGATCCATAAATCATTACGTTCTCCAGATGCCTATTAAAATTCTCGTTAAATTTTACCATCGAATTACTGTAAATTTCATCGCGTTTTCGAACTTTCCTTTAATTTCGTATCCTTCCTGAGATCGGTAGGGGTGAATCCATTCACCGGGTAACAACGACCGATGGAGAACGCTTCAAGATAAGATTTTGATTTCGATCGCAATCGAGATGACGTTGAGAGATAGTCGAGCCACTTCGTCGACGGGTTCGTGTTGTGCAATCGATAATCTAATAAACGGTAAATCTGCATTCCCATGGAGCGATACGAATATCGAGACGAACGCGAGACACGCGAGAACGGCGGAGTTTGAACTAGATTCGAATGCAAATCGCACGAATGACTCGAGTGTTTTTGAAGACGAGGAGCAGGAAACGTTTTAAATGATCGAACGTACGTTAAAATACATTTCGATTCGATAAACTTCCATCTTTCTTTCATGAAAGGTACATTTTTTAAAAAAAAATGTCATACGTTTCATTTCTCAACTGTATGCATACTAATGGGTCGGAAAAGTTGGAGAAGTATCGAGTCTTTTTAAGTCGAAATCTAAAGAGAAAAGAGCTCGATATTTTTTCGATTCCTCGATATGAGACGTACGCGGAAATTGTAGTCATTACTTTCACTTCTTAATCATAAAATATCAATTACGAATCAATCTGAAAAATACTTTCTTTCGTTTTCTGTAACTTTCTGCCACCTGTCGAGTCAGTAGTCTTCGAATTCTAAAATTTCTACGTGCACCTGACACATCCACTTTAAAAACTTTCCGTCCCAAAAAGCACGAGCTCTCGGAATCTAGAAGAGGAATCACAAAGAATCGTCTACGATCCTGGCACTTTCGATCTCGTTACCTTTTGCAAGATAAAAAAGGGACCGAACCACGACGCCATCTTTGAAATAACAATCCCTGAATTTAGAAGCTCGAAGTTACGACGAAGAACGTCGGCCAGAAGCAAACTGCAGACAAACTGCGACGATACGGAGGAGTTCAAGCGTGGGGAACGCCACGTTCGCCTCACGAATCCAGATTCAAGGATCGACAACGTTAATGGCGAAATTAGGGTGGTAAGTGAAACGACGAGGCACGCGATAACCCGGAGACAATAATACAGGGTCGCGTTCGATGGTGGATCGAATTGCTGGGTGCACGGGAGAGAGGGCGAATAACAGGTAGGCTGTGGAGTGAGGTAACAGAGCGGTGGTAGAGGGACGGCGTACGCAACAATGCGAGTCGAAGTGAAACGTTCATGCTTCGACTGCGCCGCCATATTATCTGATAACGATTAGATGCGGGCGTTGGGATCGTGCTGATGTAAGTACGCGTCGATGGTGCGTCCGTATCCATGAACACGTCACGGATGTCAATTAACGGCCGACGACGAATTATCGTTCTGCATATTTCTCTCTGGGATCACGTGACCAGTTGGCTGCTCCTCCTACTCCTCTCACGACTAACCAATTCCACGCCGCAATTATGATATTTCGATCGCCTTCAACATCCGTGCCGACGTTATCGCGATTCACTGGTTGTGCAGCGCGATTCGACCGTAGCTTGCAGGATCCAACGCGTTGAAATTGTATTTTAGATCGGATTAAACGAAAGTCCATCTTCAATGTGCGTGTACGCGTTAAAAGATTCTAACAATACGAATTAAAAGAATATCAATAAAAAAAGTAACGGTTATTCAATAAAGATCGCGATCAATAAAAATCGTCAAGGAATTTTCTGGACCACCAAAAGAAACAAGAAAAAAAGCGCGATAGGAAAAAGAGAAAGAAAGAGACTATGGCCCTTGTTTCCCCTTTTATTTCTTTAACTCCCAACTCGATCATCTTAAATTTTGGCGCATTCTTGGTGTTCAAATTTGATGTATCAGGTACGAATGTCCCTGCAGTTTGACCACTGCTGTACATCGTGCGGTGACGAAGAGTGCGATTGAACGAGGCTCGAGGAACCAACCGTAGGACAGGGAGGCTGGAGAGACGAGACGGGTGGAAGGAGATTCGATCATCGGCTGGGATAAGACCGCAAAATCGAGTACACGGAAGGATCTTGGAACTAGGTATTAAATACGTGACTGGACTGGCTGTCATGCTTGTAGTCGTAGTCGTCCTCATTTTGGATCGTCGTACGTCTTTCGAGCCCTAAATCATTTCGCGAGGAATAACCCGCGGCCATTATTATTACCGCCTTCGCGTCTTTCTCCTCCTCCGCCCTTCTCCTCTCTCACTGCTGGCTCCTTGTTTCTTCAACCGCCTCCCTCGTTTCACCGACTGAATTCAGAGGTTCCCAACAGTTCCTAACGTTGTTCGGTCGTTCGACCTTTGCAAGAAATACACAGAAAGAAGATTAAAGAAGTACGATGAATAATTCTTTGGGATTTTATCAACGATCGAGTTGATATTTTACCTTTTGTGAGATGTGCCGTGTGACAATTGTAGGTTTTTCGTTCGTGATAATGTTAGAAGATAATTGCCATGAATGGAACTAACTTGGATGTTTCAAAGTGTGTACGATGAAGGCACTGTGAGTAATGTAGAAAGTAAAATTTTTTAAACGTATAACGTCCTTTCTAAAATGACTACAATAAGTCCAAGTTTCTTCCTAAAAAAAAAAACAACGGATGAATTTAGAACGACGATTTTACAGAAGATTGACGGTCAAGACAATCTATTGACTATATTCTAAATCTCTGGATACGTTAGCGATAATTCAGTTATTTTACAAAAAAAGAAAATGGTGTTCGATCAATGAAGAAATAATGGCTATAGTTTGAGATTAAAGAGAGAATTAACATCTCTACAGTGCCAATTTAAACTAGCAATCGATTACGCTCTAAAAAGAATTTTACCTTGGCAGGATCGCGTTTAACACGCGATGCTCTATTTTTAATTGACGATATTTTTTTAACGAATCGACAGCTACGACATGGCATAAAAATCGACCTACTTTGTTAGATGAAATTAAGGAGGTATCGAAATAATTTATTTTTAATTTAACCCATAGACCGCGTATGATACAGGTGTTTAACGCCAAATTCCCTGACGAAACCTTAGGCAGGAGCTATTTTCTACATTTGTCAATATTTTCATTGTGTCGAAAGATCATGAATAAAACAGGACGTATCCTGGATACATAGAAGGTATCCAGATTTTTCATGGAGAACAGAGCAAATGGTACTATCCGATAACGACACTCGAATTGCGATTACAGTTTATTTGGAATAGTTGGGCGTACCTAAATCAACCTTACTTAAAATTCTCAATTCTTGGCATAAAGTACGTTCAGCAGGATCAATGGACGAATATCCGGCTTTTGGGAACCGCTGGCTCAGTCTCGTACGGTTTTTCTTTCCGCGTAGAAGGGCTGCGAGTCAGTGGCGCCAGAAAGGTGGCGTTGAGGGTAGAAAAACGCGAGCTACCAACTGGCGAGGGCGCTGGCGGCAGCGGCGAAATAATTGCGGCGGCATGACGCGATTTTTCGTTTCACCTTCGCGATTCAATTTAACGAACGTGCCATGACGATCTTTCCTCGTCGACTGGCAGACAAAGAACGCATCGAGGGTGATCGAAGGAAGAAGGTGCGACTCGGAATCACTGGAAAAGCGTGGGAGAAGAGGAGGGACAAGGATGGAATTTGATCTGATTTTATCGATTCGCCGTGACATCCGGTGACGCCAGAAAAAATATTCAAACCACGGGAGATCGTTATTCGCATAGCCAATCGGCCGTATGAGCATTCGGCTCCCCTCGTGCGCGATTAATTGCTATTTGTTACCTAAAAGCTTTCCGCGCGTAATACGCTGTGAAGTTGGAAAGCGACATCGCTTTTGGACAAGCCCAAAACGCGGAGAATTCGACGACATTCGTTAAAGGATCGATGCTCAACGTATCACGATTTTAGCAGGGTAGTTTCTTCAGCCCGTATTGAAACTTCGGATCTAACGTGCTTGGTGGCGATACTGATGCTGCTGATGGGTTTGTTGGATGTATCGATTAGTTTAGAAATGGAATCACAGTTTTTGGAAATTCGAGAGAGATCTGATGCGAGATTTATCCTGTCGTTGAATAAGTAACGTAGCAATCCGTTGGTTTGATAGAAAAGCTGATGAGAGTCGGTCAATCATGTTATCCATTTTTAATGGATGGAATTATAGTGTCTCTTGCGAACAAACGGCGATCGTCGACAAAATTTCGAAAATCTCATTGTACAGAGTTTCATGATGTTACTCGACAAATTTCACTGATAGTTCCTATAACCGATTTTCAACATAAAACAATTATCTCCCATTACACACCTTTTGCAGAACAACACTCTTCAAACGTCTCTGCAACTCTTAAAAAGCTCGAAGATTCTTTGAAAGGTTACAACAAAAATTTTAGTCACCATCGATTCATTGCTTTCAAGATATTCCCTAGATTGACCCTTGGACACTGTTTTTAGTATTTAGACACTTTTTTTAGTATAGTTAGGAAAAATAAAAACAAGAATAATTTGTACGTAAATCAAATATCAAAGCTACGCGACTGGTACGAGGTTAGACGATCGTTATTGAAATTGGCAGAAACGATCGCGTATACGTACCAGGCGTGATATCGTACGGATATGCAGCCTGTTAAAGGTCAAGCCGACCTACCGATGAACCTGCCACAATGTATACGCTTTCTCAGTAGGAGCGCACGCTCTCCGCATAATGTCGCAATAACGTCACTGGCGATGCAAGCAGAGTGTCACGAAAGTTATGCGTCGCATCACGCAGCACCGAAACGAGTGAAATGGCATCGACGACGTTGATCATTTCGACCTTTAATAGAACCAGAAAAAGGTAATGAACTCGTTCTAAGGTAATTAATTAACGATAAATTCTTGTACATGCAGTAAATAGTATGCCAATATAATTTCTTGGTAGGGAAGTTAAAGATGATCCGTCAGAAGTTATATAAACATATAATTTTGATGACGTTCAGAACACTTTTAAAGTATATTTGCGGAAGACTAGTAACTTCGCTGTGCTTGTAAAACGAAGAAGGTTGTACGATGAAAACTTGAATGAGAAAAGTATAGCATGCAGTTAGAAAAGCTAAAGCGATCTATGTAATTTTGAAGGAAATTGTTAAAACGATAGAACTACTCGCACAGAGGATGGTCGTATTGCTACGAATTCAGCACATTTCGTCTCGACAATTCGCACCGAAATGGCGTTAATGTACTAAAGTGCGACACAAACCATTCGCTAACGTAATTGAGGACAATGACGCAAAGACCCGAATACTCTCGACTTTCTCCCAGTCTTTCTTATTGCAAAGTTATTCAACGAAACAAACAAGAAAAAGAAAAACTGGTTCGGTCCTTGCGGTCTCACAAAAACGATAAAAATTAAATTCATGTCTTCCTTGTATCGTCATTCTTTATTAATTCCATGCGAACAAATGTAAACATCGCTATAGACATTCTCCAAGAATTTCTGTCCATCCTAACGCTTTGATTCGAGACTCCTGAAATATGTAAATCGGTTTCGTCGTCAGGGACGTAACAAGAAAAGCTCGATAAGGCCGGAAGAACGAGAACGACGTGGACGAAGGTCTCGTCCAATCGCTTAGAAAGTAAAATAAAGCTCGATACAATGGACAATAAAATGTAACCGGAGGTAAAGACTGGGAGGAGAAGAGGTGAGACGAGACGAGACAAGACAAGACGCAGAGGTGGAAGGGGGAAAACGAAGGTGAGGTTTGCAATTTTAATTCTATCGGAATATCTGCCCTTATATGCAAATTTATGCTAAAGGAGGTCTTGGAAAGGGTCCAAAACAAGGAAGCGGAGCGTTGACGATTCATTTGTTGCCGTAGAGTTTCTCTGTATGTACTCTCCTCTGTTCCTTCGTTCGTCCAACAACGAGACGACTCGTACGGTACTTCCACTACTCCCGACCCATTATGAATAATGGACTTTCAAGACAGATATTACCCACGACGCCCCTATTCGACTTTTAGACGCGTTACCATTTTCGTTATTTCCATATTACTCGAATGGTTTCTTCCTATCTCGACAATCCGTCAGGATAAAATCAGAGAACTACATCATACGTACGACCGCACTCACTTCGTTTCTTCATCCTTTCTTTCTTTCTTTCTTTCTTCGATGCATCGAAGCTGAATTCCACAACGTGCCTTCTACCAGGTCGTAAAGTCACGTTATGGGGTATCGATTTATCACAGATAGATTAATTATAGATTATGGATGATGATCTCAGGCTAGATCATCGGTTAACCATCTCCTTATTTTCTGCTCGAATGTCGAGATTATCGAAAGTTCCTCAAGAGATTTTTTTTAGACTTTCGAATTTTAAACGACGTTGGAAGTGACTCCGAATGTTAGTTTGCCTGTCGTGTAGCTATAATTCTACGTGTGTGCGCGGTATTAAATATACTGAGTTACATCCATTCGTTAAATTTAATAGGATATCGTTTTAGTTATTGCGTAACGATAATGATCGTGAAACATCTGACGCGTTATGAATGTACAATGCGCTGCTTAATTTAATCCAATATCTATCGTTTATAACTATTGTATGTTAGCTACATTCGTCATTTTACGGGGGATTTAAACAACAACCAATGCGTTTCGTACACGTATAAAGAATGCTTACTACACGACAATAAAACATTTAGAGAATATTTTACGGATATTAATCTCGAAGTTTGAGAAAAAATAAATTACCGACGAAGTACAAACAGAAAACACGCCAATCTTTGGGTAAAGAAATATTCAACGATGAAATAAAAATTATGTCATATATCCGAAAAAAATTCTACCGATCCTTGATCGACTTTGATCGCTTTCTTAGGCGCCAAGACGTGTACCGATACTCTCGGTATCGAACTTAAAATTTCGAAATTTTAAATCTAAAACCGAAAGGTTATCCGTGAACGGGCCGTGCACGACTTGATCGAGAGCCAAGAATGCGATCGTTTCCGGAAAATTGTAACAACGGACAGGTAGACGAGCGTACAGACGGACAGATGGATCAAAGAGACAGGCCAGACGGACGGCCAAACAGACGCACGACTACTAGCAGCGTGTAACGGGCGATTGGCAAGGTTTTGCAAGGCAGACGTCGAGAACGAACTGCCATGATACGTCGATTGCGTATCAATGGGGCTCATCGTTTTCCGTCGTCCTGCATACATGCATACGTTTCGATGAAAACGGAGAATCCCCGTCACCGAGTGACGCAATGCGTCAGAACCAATTAAAAAAGAGAGAAGTTGAACGCCCGACAAAAGCAGAACCGTTGAACGTCCGATTGCAGCCGCCCCTTTGAATGTACATCTCTTCCACCCTCCTCCAGTCACTCTCTCTCTCTCTCTTGGATCTTCCATCCTTTTCTCATGGTATAACCGACATTCTGACGGCCTCTCCGCTTTTGTCTTTTTTCACGGTTTATATTGAACGATTACATATTTTTTTTCTAGATATTTCAACGTCCATCTTTTTCTCTCCTACTCCGAGATGACGGTATTTCGAAGTAGACATTCGAGTCGAATTGGCCGGACAACGTTTTTCGAGAAAGTTTACTTGGACAGAACGAAAATCGTGGAAATATTTATGAAGGCAATCGACTTGAGGCGACCATCTTTTCTCTGGTGATTTGGGCGATTATTTCTTGACTCGTGTTACTCGATCGATCAACATTTAGGGATAATTGAGAAATAATTAAAGACAACAGACGCTCGAATTTAATGAAATTGAACGTAAACTTAAAAATACTTCATTTTAGAATAAGCGTCCTTGTTTTCGATTAGTTATGAATTAGTGCACTTTATCGCGATCGTTCTTCCAGAAGGATACCAAAGCGAATGGAATTAATATATTTTTTCAAGGAGGAAAAAGAAAAAAATTAGATGGAAAAATCATGTCTGATATATGAAGTATAATAAAATCATAGTAAGAAAAGAACTTCAAGAGTAATACAAAGGAAATGTAATAACAGCGTATTAATGTTGCTATCAAGCAATGTCACTCGTCCTACGATCGAGACAAATTCTAAGATAAATAAAAAAAAATGAAGAAATGAATGCTTCCGACAGTGAATAATGTCGGAAGTAAGTAACGCGTATAAAATAGTCACAATTACGGTCACGTCATCGTTCTATCAGCGCAACCATATTGCAAACATCTTCAAAAGACCAAAATGTTGAAAATATAAATACGAGATGATATCGAAACGCATTGTTTTCTCATAGAGCCTGAGAAATCTTCGAGATCTTACGTAACATAAATCCGCGATTTGAATTTACGACTATCTAAAGAAACTCTCGCTAAACTTTATCCCCGAAAAGACCAAAAAGTTCTCTTTTCATCTGGGATACGTTTGCACACAGAAACAATATTTCAAACACTTATTTTCTTCTACCAATCGATCAGAGAATCTCAGCAAGACTATGTAATTTTTAGGTTACTGCAAATCAACAATTGCAAAAATCGTAAAAATTTGATACGCGATTCAACAGGTAGAAATACATTGCGGCTGAAAAAAAGAACAAAATAAGACAATGGCGTCTTCTCGTTGAAGGTCGAAGGCGATTTTTCGTCGTCGAAGTTTACGCGATAAGTTGGGCGCGACCCAGCACTCGACGGAGTGGGGGAGCCGTGTGGCGCCTGGAGGGGAGCGAGTCGCGGAGGAGTGGGGGAGTTGTTTACCCGTCGAAGCGAGGAGGAAATAGTCTCTCGTTTGTTCGGTCGTGAATTCGGCCCTCGCATGCAGGCCGTCTCCATTCTTTCAGGAGTACCTGAGTGCGATTTCTCACCTATTCCCGGAGCCAATGGCGCGCATCGGGAGCGACTTATCGCGCCACGAGAGAACTCATAAAGCCGGGCTTTATATGGGCGACGCGTCTATGAATTTCAATGGAATCCTTATCCTCGGCAGGTCCACTCGAAGAAAGCCGGTATTTATCACGGACGGCACGCCGGCAAATTTCAAATATTCTTCTCCGTCGTTCCATCGGCACTCCCTTCGTTCACTTTGCGTCGAGGAACGATGGAAAAGATGGGCGATCCAGGGGAAAGGGAAGAAAGGGAGGTAAGAGAGTGCTCGTTCGATCTCGTCTGACATTTCGATACGCGTCGAGGGATAGTCGTCGATACGCGTGGAATGACGCGGCCTTTAATTAAGGATTAAAAAGGTATTTAGCAGTGTGAGATTTTGTAAAATTCAATTGAACGATTTTTCTTCCATGCTGCGATTTTTGGAGATTCTTATCAAAAACTCATTAAAACATTCGATTACTGCTATAAATCGAGGCATGAGTGATTTATTGAAGACGTTTCAATAAGAGAACGTCTAAGGAAAACTTAACGTTCCGTTCACTCGGAAAAGAATAAAAAATTCATCTCGATTTTACTCCTTTTCTCGTTTAAGTTTTCGTTCTCCGATATCAATATTTTAACGGATTTAGGTAGAGTTTCAAAAGTGCGTCAAATTATCATTCGTTTCGGTAATCGAATATTACAAAAACGCGATATCTCGGTCACGACTAAAAAATATCGCGAAATTTCAAGAAACCAGGACGCGTTCGGTTACCGAAACAATTGGGTTATATGCGTTACCAATGGAATCCAAAATGGAAATTCTTTGCATCCCTCCTTCTTCGTATTTTCTTTCCTTGTCTATCTTCCCCGGCATTTATAAGGGCCTTAAATTTTCAAAGTAAAATTATGACCTTTTCTATAATTCGTAAGTTTTATTTCGTGCAGTCATCGCGTCGAACCGAAAGAAAAATTAAGTTCGTTTCATCTCGAAATGACTCGATCAATTTTTATTATATTCTAACACGTCGATCGGAGTCTCCGAATATTTATAATTGTTAAAATTGAACGAATATCGTCAAGCAACGAATATGAAATATCGTAACTAATTAGAGAATGATAACCAGCACGATAAGGTGATCTTACGTTAAGAAATACACAAAATACACAAAACATGCGAATTTGACGTGACGTGATTCAACATGTTAATAAAAAGGCAGAGTTGTAACAATTTCGCGTTTTTAAAATCCATCGAATTCCGACACACCCTGCGTCGAAATTCTTTATTCCGCGCGAAATGTTACACGCAGTGGGTCGTTAACAGGCCATTGCGTACGAATGGGCTTAATAAAGAAGGCAGAAATACAGAAATCTTGCGCCTCGGCCGCGTTACCTTGCTATTATGTGCTTGCAGGAGGCGCGTTTCTAGTCGTTGGAACTTTCTAATCCAATCCAACGTCGCACGCTTCGTCGAATATTATAGTGGGTTGTTCCCCCGGTTATAACGCTCGTGAGTTATATCCCATTGTCGATGGGATATTAAGAAAAGAAAAAAGTATTGATATCGCAGAGCCACGCTCTAGATCGTTCGAGTTGTCTTCCTTCGACTCTCGTATTCGAGATAATGCGGCTCGAGTCGAGTAAATTCCGTTCCTTCCTACTGCGTTTCTCTCGTCGACCTTTTCTCACGCTTTTACGACCTACGACGGATTATCCTTCTTTTTTCGCGATTAACGCTTCCAGGTGACAGAAATCCTGTCACCGTGGTGCCAGTCGATTTTCAATTGTCAACCTTTTCTACTAACTTTTTTAAATCGTATTTATCGTCTGGCATATATTAATTTCGTACGAAACGGACGAACGAATTTAAAATTTGGGTAAAGTGTAAAATTTTTACGCTTCGCTTCTACAAAAAACGAGAAGAAATGGAGTAGAGAATTTTTGATAATCCACGATTCGATCGATTCTGCTTAAGTTAAAACGATACGTTCATTTTAACCGTTCCTCGAACGTGTTAAATTTTTGAGAAAGATTTTAATAAACGAGGAAAATATGCGTTTGCGCGCTATGCAACACGAATATTCACGGGTGCAGCTTTAACTACTGCGATACGTACGCTCGAAATCCAGTTCGCTTCTTCCATTCTGTTCCTTCCCAAGCCCATCATCTATCCCCACCACCCTATCTGCTCGCTACTCTAAGCTTGTTCAGCCAGACAATGTATCGCAGAGAAGACGATCTTTTTCTTCCTCGAATTTCTGTACGCGTACGCTTTAAACTGCTTACTGCTTTCAAAAGAGAGATTCGTATTCTAAAAAGTAAATATTCAAAATGGCGGAAGATCCAAACGAGAATGCATTACGTTTTGATCTAAGCGGAATTTATTGTTGCTTTTTTAAATATCGACGAAAAGTCGTTAGAAATATATTTTCTCGTTTGAAGAATAAAGGGGAAAGTAATTTGAAAATATCTGGAAAGGTAGAAAATAAATAAGAGAATAAGAATCGATGCGATATTCAAGGTGTTACTCACTGTTAGGATCGCGGATCCATTTCTTCTTGTCGCCGACTTTCATGATGCGGGTGTCATCCTGCAACGGAAAATAAAACGACGATATTACGAGAGAGTCGACTCAAAGAAACGATTTGTAATAAAGTAGAAGTACATTCGTAAGAAGTATTTGGAAAAAAGCAATTCGAATATATTCGAACTTCGCGTCGCTGCGTGAAACGATTTAAAGAAAGAGTCGAAACTTTTACTAAAAAATTCTGACGTGTGGTTTGGCGTTCCTCGTTGACGCAACAACGAATCCAAGAAGCTCGGTAAAAGCGGACCAGTACTCGACGACCCTCGAGACCATTGTAAGAACTAGTTGACACGGTTACGATAATTAATCTTGAACGACGCTTTAAAAAGTTCTAATTCGTACTTAAAGAGCAACTATAAAAGTTAGTAAGACCTAAAGGGAAACTGTGTCGACAAAAAAAAAGAATGACACTTTAAAGACTAAAATATCGAAAATAGCGCTAAATTATATATTCGTATCATTTTGTATTATACGAAAAAATAAAATCCTTATTCAGAAATGGGGGACGAACATTTTTGGAGTATTTATACGTCACGCAGATATGGGTGACATGGCGTTCAGAGTGTAGAAGGACCTCAAACTCGGCAGATTTTTGCCTCTATAACTTCTATGTACGACATCTAAATATGTTTGAAATTTTTCAAACGAATTCATCGCTCAAAGTGACAATTTAATAATCGTTTGGCGTGACGCTCTTTAAAATCACTTGGCTATTTCGACTGCCCGTATCTTGATCGTGTTTTTCCGGCCGACGAAGCCACGCAAAACGACAGACATTCGATCGTAACTGTCGAGAGATTAGCGGATGTTACGTCACGTCGCGCAAATTTTCAAACGCGGAGCTGTGAGCGATGTTCGTAGATAACCGAGCGCACAGATGCGCGTAACTCTAGTTCTATTTACCAGCTAGTGGTGTGTTAAGCTTTTCGTTACGGCAAATTCGATCGATATACACTGCTACGCGCTGCAGAAATACCTTGAATATTCGTATCGTCGGAAGGCCATATTTTATTCGACCGTCGAATTCGTGCAAAGAAAGGCACAACGTAATTTTTTGTCTATAACACAAATAAATATATAATATCTATATATTTATATATTTATCTCCTATATTAAATATTTTGATTCATGCGCCACTAATTTTAGTGAAATTAAAGTTAAAATCGATAATTCGAATTTTTCGCTTCGTTTCACTACTCGAACGGTGAAGAGCAACCGAATTCTCAATTTAGTCGATCATTTGCTTTTCTCACGAGGAAAAACTTCGTAGTCGTTGGAGCGTAAGATATCGTAGAATATTCGTATTGTCCATGGGTTGATTCGACTGTCGAATTTGTGATAAAATAAGATATAATCGCCCTTTCTTAGAAAAAAAAAACCAAAAAAAAATCAATCAACGATATTTACTCAAAAAATCTACTTCCGTTCTCCGACTCATGAAATTCGTCGGTAATTCGAGTCGATGCGAAAATTGAAGAGACACGACGAAAGATCGCATGTCGAATTCAGAAAATTCAGGGTTGCGAGTTTAGATCGAAACACCCGGTTTGTACGAAGTTCAGGCCGAGGTCGACGAGAAGAAACGGGAGAAAAGGGTGATAGGGCGAAGAACGAAGAAGGAGAAAGAGAAAGAAAATGAAAGACGAACTGAATAAAGTTCGCGTGATAGTTCACGTGGCAGTTACCGAGGATTCGTGGATACCATCTAAAATACCTATGGAAAATTGTTCGAAATGTAGGTTACTGACCACGATAGAAGCAAGATCGCAGGAAAGATGTACGTCACGCGTCGATATAACGACGACCTTGCGAACCAAACAACGATGAAATTAAATCGATCGGAAAAATCTGTCGTTGGATTCGAAGGAGCGGTGGAAAAGTTTGTCCTCCAAACGAGATCGCGATAAGCTTCCGCATTTTCTCGACGATTGGTAGTACGTAGAGCGACGTTCGCTCGATTACATGATTTTTTTTTTTTTTTTTTACGGAA
>JAITYT010001259.1:287755-318522 GCA_025433975.1 Liostenogaster flavolineata
CATATCTTTAGAGTGTCAGCTATCCCTTGCATCTTCACTTTACGATTTGCCAAAACAATTTTGTGGGCATTTTTGATCTTTCTTGATATAACCATCTCTTTTGGGCGGCCAGAACGTGACGCATCGTCGGCGTTCGTACGACCACGTTTAAATTCAGCAAACCAATTAATAATGGTTGATTTTCTTGGTGCAGTTGATTTTTATGGTGAAATTTGTACAGCTATCTTTCGAAGGTTAGCACTTTCCAAAAGAAAAATTTATTTTGTATTTGTGGCGCCATCTGTCTGTCAAGCCAGAAACTTATCGGCCGATGTGTTATATTTATGCTTTATACCTGACTCTTAAAAAAATCGGTTCTGTCAATCCGATGCGACAGAACGTAAATACGTTCTCATTGCCAGTGGTCGAGGTCAAGAGATGTAATAAATAAATAAATAAATTAATTAATTAATTAATTACTTAATCAATCAACGAATCAATTAATCGATGTACCTAACCAACAACATGCAGGCGTCTTCGAAGCATAGATCCTGCCTCGCGAAGTCTATTCTGTCAATTCGAGATGACAAAACGTAAATACGTATTCATTAAGAGTACTCAACAGGACGCACGAGTCGTCGAAAAGAAATAGAAGGGTACAGAGACACAAGACGAGATACGCAAAAAAATCTACGTACTCATTGAACTTATCTAACAGCACGCAGGAGTTCTCGAATCGTGACTCCTGCTTCCCTCCACTCTGACACGTCCCAAAAGAGCCCGAGAATCCTCGAAGTAACGCGCGTACGAGTTATGCTCGTCGTTGTCGTGCGAGATTCCTTTCTCTCCTGCGTGGACAGCGATTCGAGGAATTCGGATTCGCCACGATGCGCGCGTTAGACTCGAATACGTCTCGTGCCTCCGTACCGACTGACAACACCAAAGTCTCGTCTCTCTCCGACCTCGAGTAGCCTGTGTGCGTTTCGATCTCTTTCGAGTTTTCATTGTTTTGATCTCTCTCTCTCTCTCTCTCTCTCACTTTCTCTCTGTTTGCACCCCTTCTTCGATTAAAGTAGATCATCTACTGTTTCGATCTCTCTCCTTGTTTCTCTGTCTTCTTTTCTCTTCTCTCAAATCTTTCACAGACTTGTGCGTGCATTACATTATCTGACAGTAGTTATTCGATAATGACGTAGATTTTAAGAAAATTTAAAGAGGCTATTGGAAGTTCATCTTTATTTAAATTTAATTAAAAATTTTCCAATCGCTGAAATTACGAATGGAAGAAAGAAGATCGGATAGAAAATCAATTAAAATTCTTATTGACGAATGTGGTACAGTTAGCTTCTCATCTTTTAATACTGTCTTTATCATATCGATCACTATTTCTCACCCACGCATTAACATCAGCATATTGTCCTTATTGGTAACAAAGAATTCGTCGACTCGGATGAACGGTGTTGTCTCGTATGTAAAAGAAAAAAGGTGAAATTAAATTCTTAAAAAATCAATGAATTCATAGCCGAGCTTCGAACAATCGCGATAGCGTTCTCGTAGTCTACTTCGTACCTTTCATTGAAATCTCGACGAATCGTCTCATCTTCGAGTGTAGTTTCAAGGAGAATTTCACCTCCCTTTGATCTTTTACTCCTGTACGATTGCGAAGCCAAACGAAGGCTAGTGCGTGGGGGGATACGCAGGTACGTTGCTCCGCGAGTTCGCACATAAAATGAACCTTCAACCGGGAGGCAACGACTCGCGATTCATATTGTCGCGAATCGTTCCCGCTTTTCAATGAAACGTTACGCTTTGCTCCTTTCGCTTCGATTCGAATATTACGCTTTGAAACGTAATGCCTGGCCTGTGCTTCTCGTTGCACCTCGATACACAGTGCCCTACTTAAAATTACCACCTTGAATAACCTTTGATTTAACACTGGCACTACCAAAGCTGAATCTTTATCGTTAACTCGTCGACTGCTACTCGAAAACGATGGTCTTAAACGTTTACTTCGTTCTAAGACTATAAACGCGAAACCGTTTCAACGAACTCTCCATAATTGGAACGTTTCTCAAATCCTACACGAGCTTTAAAATATCAATTTCGGCATAATTTGAATCTATTGGAATTTTTTGACACCCTATTCTTATATCGTGTCAGTCAGGAATGTGGAATCGTACATTTTTTCCTAGTTATTTTTCAGAAAGTGCGTTGCCTTTCTTTATCAGCTATCCAGTTTTCTAGAGCTAGAGTGGGAGAAATATCAGGAAAATAATTTACATATATACTGCGTTTTTGAGTCTCTCGATCATGCGATAGATCGAGGATTATTATTGTTGCGATTTTTATCAAATTTCAGCGATAACTGAACAGATAGTAAGAATGTTGGAATGATATAGTCAGGATTCGACGACACTCCGTGACCCTTATTTCCGGAATATCACGTTATGAATGTCGCATAATCTTCATCGACATAATCTTCGTTAATGAAATCTTTAGTTTACTAGTTACTCGAAGTAATAATCCCGACTGGAATCCTCGGTATGTGCTACGAAACATAACTTTGCGTAATTCCACGTAATATCGCGGATATTCGTAAGTTGTCCCAGTCGGCAGTATATCTGGCGAAGAGACAGCGCCCTTTATAATCTCCCACTTCGACGAGGCAAAGCGAATAATATAGCGAGAATGACAGAACTGGAATGACAGAATCAAGTAAAAATCAAATCTGCTGTGATTTAAAAGATTCTTCGTGGATTTTGAATATCTCGCGATCGATAAGTACAGACGCAAGTATTCTGCTCGATCTTCTTCGATGAAGAGATCGGGGAAGGAGCTCGAGAGGATGAGAAGGCTGAACAGGATTCAACGTATTTGCACGAGGGTGGAACGAAAGAATAAAGCGAAACTAAATATAAAATTACGTGCTCTCGTTTTCGCGTGGAAAAAATTCAGGCTCCTTTTTAAATCTTAGTAGAGGGACAGCTGCGACAAACTGAATTCCATGGTACGTTCGTACCGGAAATAAAAGGAAGATTATCGAAGCCTCTTCCGGTCTCCCACGCGACTTATACGATATAAAATACGAAGTGCTGGAAACGCATGGGTCGTCGGATCGAAAAAGATTTAAAAAGAATCAACGGACAAAATGGACGCTTCCAGCATAAAATGGTGCCTCTCCGCTCCCGCACGGAGACACGAGTTCAGTCTTATGCAAGAATACGTAAGTACACGCCTCGAATTATCTAAAATCATTTAATAAGAATGTACGATGAACTTCGAAGCTGGAAGGAGCAAGAGTTTAAAGGAAGCCCCGAGTTATCCACGAAAAGAACTCAGCGTTAACTTGGAAACATTCGTGATTTTTTTGGCGAAAGTTTCGTTGTCATATCGCACGGAGGAAAGGAAAGGGAGTCAGGAGTCGTTTATTTGATCGGAGTAGTCTCGGCAAGCGCAAATGATATTGGCTTAACGAACCGCCGGTAAAGTACACAAGCCCTTGGTAGGACGTTCACCAAAGTGGTCCTTCGAGGATAGCGCGTCAGCCGAGCTCGGTGTTGCAAAGCCTAACGATCCAAGTGCTACCAATTTGCTCTGCTCTCGGTAATTATAGGTAATCGCGAAGGCCAAGTCAAAGTTGCCGGAACCGGCGATCAAACTTACGCGTCGTAGAGGGTCGCAAAATGCGGTTCGAAGGCGTACCTAAGATCGGTTAATTGCTAAACTTTCGTCGTGACTCCTGCTTTTACCCTCGGCGTAACCTCTCATCTCACTTTCTCTCTCTCTCTCTCTCTCTCTTTCTCTCTTTTGTTTGCCCTTCTTTTTTTCAAAACTCGTAAGCGTTCGGACGAGATTCTTTGTAATGTCGTTTCGAGTTTCGAGGCTGTCCTCCACTGATCCTTCATCGGCGAAGGACGACCATGTTATTTGACATGTTCATTAAATGGAACCCCGGAAGAGTCTCGGTACTTCTTGAAAAAAAAAACGAATATTTCAGAGCTGCCATATCGAGTGAAAATACATGCGAACGGTAGGGAGACTTTCGATCAATGATTTTGTAAAATTACACCAAGAAATTTAGGAAAGGCAATTGACGCCATTGGCGGTTCTAAGAGCATAATTGTAATTCGACGTAGAATACTTATTCTCAAATTTTCTGCTATAACGAGTAATCACACTTAATGAAACGATCTCGAGGTCTCGTCCTCCGACTCGATATCACTCTATCGACATAAAGAGATGTCGCACTATCGATAAATATCGAAAATAACGTAAACTGCCCCTTTGCCTTTTTCCTTTAATTTTGAGAATTTTTTTACAATAGGAGATACGATCCAGGAGACACGAAGCGTCGATGCGTGGCTAAATTCAACCTTGGCCAGGGTCTTTCGAACGCAGTCATGCCGCAAACGTGACCGCAGTGCCGTCGCTTCACACTGAAAGAGCCAAAAGTGGACCTTGATCGACGGTCTATCTCGAACCTAGGCTGTTCAAAGGACAAGAAGAATTTGTCAAAAGACGCGGGGAAACATATCGAAAGTCCACACAAAGAAACTAGACGGGTTTGCTACCAGTTGCTACGTGTGTACATTTTAACAGCTCTTCTGTCGATTAACGAATTTTGTTTCAATTTGAAATAAATTTCTTGCAACGATAATACGCAAGATTCTGAATAATTAATTCCTGTATGAGAGAAGAAGACACATCGAGAAATTAATCGTACGAGTTGCAGTTTGCGAAGCGGAAGACGCGGATGATAATTCTAAATCTCACGGTCGAGCTTTAAATATTAATGTAAAGAAATAAAAGAGACCGTACTTAAACTTCTTTATTCCCGACGTAGAACTTAAAACTTTATTTACCTCGCGACCCAAATGGCAACGATATGTATTCGACGCTTCCAGAAAACGATCGTAAACAAAGAGGACAATATAAAGAAAAATATGCGGAAGCGGAAACAGGACAAATTTTACGTTAATCGACGGTAGAGTCTGTCTTTCATTTCTAAACGAAATTCTCTTACTTTCGATTGAATTTCGAATTAAGAAAGAATGTGCCTCGAACTTAAGACGAGAAATAAAGATAAAAAAAGAAAATAAGTCTCGAGTTCAAACTATCACGGCTTCGTAACGATTTTTTCAATATTCCACCTTTTGCAGTTGCTTCGTTTTGAGTCGAGCACGTAACAACACAACTATTCGGTGAGAGAAGCAACGAAACACTGTACTAATAAGGACTTCATATTTCTATGAAAAACTGTTGCCATAGCAAACTTTAACTACAAAATCCTACGATTTTATGTAAAGACGAAAACCCCGTTTATTTAGATCTAGAGTTCGTTGTACTTGGATCTGCTTAAGTACTGCTTATTATTACGAATGCGCCGCGTGCATCGTACTGATTAAAAAGATCGCGATTAAAGTGGAATTTCCATCTGGAATTTTAAGCTGCTGAAAAAATAGTCGACTCTAGAGAAACGTTTTAAAAGTCGTTCCTCGAAAGTGCGAATATGAAAATATTTGAACTTATCGATGGACAATGACGAAAAGTTGCCAACCGAACAGCGAAACTCGAGTTCGTTTCGTCGTATTCCTTCACAACTACGACCGATTATTCGACTTCTACTCGAATATTCCACAGACGCGATTCCGTTCTTTCGAGAAAAATATACAATGTTATCGGTCGTTTATCACCAAGCAACATCCGTACGGCAACAAACGCGACGACTTTCGATCAGGAAGCGTGCCACTCGATTCGCTTCAAAATCATCACGGTATTATCGCCATTTTTCCTCTCTCTTTCTCTCCTCCTCCCTCCGATCCTTCCGCTTCGCCCGTTCGCTCCCCACATCGCGTGTCACGAAGCGCGCGAGATCGATCGTTTTCCTTTTTCGCTCTTCGAAGTGGAACGAAACCACGTGGAGATGCCGATAACACGAACGACACCATCACCAGCAGCGCCAACAGCAGCACGATCGTCCAATCAGCTACGATACGAATGTTCGAGCGACAATGCTACTTCCAAAATCTCGTTTTCCCTGGGCTAGGAATTCCAAAAGGACGAAGGATTTGGGTTAATCGGTTGCGAGGGTTCGAATGTAACGTCTCTTCTTGCGGTGGACGTCCTTCTAGCTCGAGCAAGAGATGGGGAGAGGGAGAGAGAGAGAGAGAGAGAGAGAAGGAGGTAGAAGAAGGACGAAACTGTATTGAAACGTAGCCAAGGACTTAAGTCAGCCAAAATCGGTTCGATGTTAGCTGGATGCGGCCGCGCGAAACTTCTCTATCCGATTAACAGGAGAGACGCTCTCTTCTAGGCTTTCAAGCCGCGACTTTGTCGGCCTCCAGCCAGGCTTCGTCGCCTTCGATCGTTTCGTGTTTCTCATTTGCGGATTCACCAAACAAAATTCGTCATGTAAGGCCTCCCACGTAAAATCCCACCCCTGCTACTCTTATCCTCTAAACGTTTTGGCTCCTGGCGAGTCTTTTGTCTCTCTTCCTGCTACTGATGCCACCTAATGCCTATTGTCCCTCTTTCTCTCCCACCCTCTCTCCTTCTCTTCCCCAGTGGCTGTTGCAACGCTTAGAACGTTAATGCGCTTAAACGCGTTTAAATAACTGGCTTCGCGTAACGTCGAGTACATACGCTCCTCGTCGGCCATATTGTCCTCGTAACGCGACGTTACGGTCACGGCTTCTTTCCTACGAACCCACCTACGCGCTGCACGAAAACCACCGACCTTATGCTCGTTAACAGTTTCGCGGTGCGTTCAGCTGAACGGAGTCTGAATTTTCTTCCGACCACAAGTCGGGCTGTTTTCACTCTTGGATGGATCGTTTTCTGTTTTCGCTTCAAATGGGACAAGTAACTGAGATTAAGACGTTAGAGAATCGTTGGAGAATAATTATGAATAGGTTTCTTTTAGGAATAATGAACTAGAGAGAAAGAGAAAGAGAGATAGATAAAGAGATATGGAGAGAGCGATGCTTTTGCCATACTGATCTCGGCAAACTCGTGGAACATCGATCGATCGTGCGGATTCTCATCAGAGGATAAATTGTATTTTTTACATGTGAAACTAGCTACAAGTTTATTCCAATGACGACCGTTCTGCAACTACCAGGGCAATGCGTTCTCGTTGAAAAGTAATAAACAGTTGGAGAACAACGGTGTGACAGTCTGTTGCGAACAGGTTTTCTCGTTGTCCTAACTACGATGTAGATTCCACGGGTAAACCACGAGACAACAAATGTAGGTCGTTCCTCTAAAGAATATATTTACATGCATAGGTTTCTAATTCCGCGTTTCATTTTTGCCCTAGAAACTTGCCGCGTTCGGAACTCAATGGAAGGAAATTCGACGTCGTCGAGCAAAGAGAAAAATTCCACTTTAAAAGAGACACCTTTGCGTGAAATTAAGATATTCGAATAATTGTAATTCTTCAAAAAATTACAATTTGGAAAGACACGATTATTTCCTTTGGTAAAAATGCCGTCGAAGAAAATGAATCTCATGGCGGTGGAAAGCTTTACTTTATCCACTTGGCTGTATGTACGTATGAAATGCGGATTACTTTTTCACTGGAAAGTAAACTTTTCCCTATGTGACAAAAATACAACGCATTATAGAGTTTCTCATCTAAACTTTTGCCGCTTTAATAATGCATTTGAAGCCAGATATCCGAGACTCAAGGCTAACTCTTGTATGCTTATATAATATATCGTCGTCCTGATAGATTTCGAGTTTACTGTTGAAAACTACGAAGAATCGTTTATACGGATATAAAACTCTTTTGAAAAAAGAGGATTAAAGAGAAATTTCTTCGGTACGTCTTGATCATAAAACCTGAGAGTGACTCTTTGGAGGACAAGTCGCGTTCCTAAAATTTTCATGTCTACGACCCAATCCAGAACTTTAAACGTAATCGTTAAATTCTCGATCAACAATAATAATAAAATCCCTCGTTTATGATACATTTAACGACCGTGTTCCACTACCTACCGACATTAAAATTATCGATATTCTTCGTCGTTGAACCAACTTGTAACTCGCGCGAGGAAGTGGCCTGGAAGTCTGTATCGTCCATCACACGCTTTGTTCATTTATTATCGTCCGCCCATTCTGGCAACTATGCAGTTCGTTATGTAGCTGGAAACTTAATACGCGTTGCCAGGCTATAACGAGTTTGACCTTAGCCTACCGCTAATCAAGTCGCAATAACCTGGATTATTCGTCGATCGATAGGCCAATGACAGACAAGCAACTTTCGGGCGGGATATTTGAAGAAAAAAAATCCTCCAAGCCTTTTTCTATGACTGAGCAGCCGTATTGAAGGTGTATCCGTTTCCTGTAGCTTCCTCATCATCTTAGGAACGATACGAATTATAAATTAACTAGAGAAAACTGCAAATTTTGTTGGAAAGTTTTGGACATTTTTGCGTGGCGTGACTCAGATCCAATCAAGAACAAGTAGGTAAAGCTTACAGTGCACAACTATGACAATATTTTTTTCTACTACTAATATTGTATTGTATACGAATGACGAACGATTTAAGGCGAGATACAAAGAGTTTCAACGAATGACGTCGCGATTCTGTCTAATGCGACGTAACAAAGATGCCAATAAAGTGACAATGAAAAGCACTTTGTTATCGCTGAAAGATCGTTTCCCTAAGTATTGATCGTGATTATAACGAGGTTCGAAGCTGCTAGACGAGTGCTCGATTATTCACCTTTTTATTAAATCGATAATGAATCCATCCTTTGGATACTCGTTATTAATATATTGAAATGAAAGCTGCCATCGCGCGACTAACAACGAATCTGATCGTTCTGGTCATGTATTGGTAATTTAATCATGGAATATTACACGTTTCGCCCCGATTGCACGGCAAAAGTAGCAACTTTCATACATTTTCACATGTTCCTCGTGTTTTAACGCAACGAACATCTCTTCTTCTTCACAAACCATTCTGAATCCATTAGCAGATAGGCTATTGGCAGGGGATGGCCCGGAGTCGATCTCCTCTTTTGCCTAATTTGGTCAAGCAGCGCGATACGATGTGTATCCACTCGCGCAGGATAACGAGCTTGACTTTAGCGTGCGAATAATAGGTCTTTAATGACGGATCGATTGACCATATTTGACTATCCAAGCGGCTCGATTACCGCGAAACTGATTTATCGACGACGATAATTGCCGCACGGATTCGACCACGAGACCAAGGTTCGTTCTCCTCGAGGCTTTTGCGTCGCCTCGTTTTTAGGTCGAAGTCTTCGATCGAACGGAATGGAGAATGACTTCGGATACCACGAAAGCTCGACTGATCGATTCGGATGTTCCACGTTCCTCCTTCCTTTATCTCCTCCTCTTTCTTTACCCCGAACCTCAGGATTCGAACGACAAATGGAATCCTATTAAGGAAGAGATGCAAGAGCCGTCTTCCGTTTGGACCCACTTTTTCTCTCATTTCTAATGTCAATTTGAAGAACAATCGAAAAATAATAAAATATTCTTGTAATAATTTTGGAGATACTTCCATTCGCTTGCAATGATACCCTAATGTAAAGAAAAGTAGAGTTTAGACGAATACGTCCTATGAATAGTGAAATACTTGCACTTGGCTCACGCCTCGCTTTGCGAAATCTACGATATTTTGTAAGTGTATTGATGCAAAGTTTGATCTACCCGAAAGACAGACATGCGATGATGGACATTTTCGAACTTCCCTGCCTGAATTCGTAACGCATCCATATTAGAAAACCTTCTTAATAAAAAATCGTCGGTGAAAATATTTCCAACATTCAATTTGTTCGTGCGTCGATTATCGGTATAATGTGTATTTCTTTCCGATCGCAAAGATTGAATCAAAGATGAGCTACGTAAATCGGGTCGACTGTAACCGATTTTCAAGTACGTGCAATACGTTAAATCTCGTTGTTCGAATTAAGACAAAAAGAATTTCAATGCGAGGCTGCGCCTTCTGGAATAAAATGAGCGGTACATTCAGGTGCCGATTGAATCGCTCGATCGTTGTGATTCTCGATTCGTACACCACGGAGAAAATACACACGTACATACCCTTTAAGCTGCAATACGATTGCGACACGTTTCGATATCGCGCATTCGAATTAGACGCACGTTCGCATTTGCACTTTCAACCGTTTCGCATTAGCATATCCGGGGAAATGCGATTTTGCGAATTCTCAACGGTCATCGTACCATGAGGAAGGAGATAATTACTTGAAAAAGTTTTATACTCGTTTCGTGCTGCAACGAACTCGCTTCTTTCCACTATTTTTTATTCTTTATTCGTCGAATACGCGTGCCTTCGTGACCGTAGAATTTTTGTCTATTTTTTTTTTGCAGTTTCTCTATTTAATTTTTCTTTTCTTCCCACGCCTAGATAAATATTTTAGAACGGTGCTTTTCAATAAGGCGCCTTTTTGCGTGCTACAATCGCGCATGTAATTAATCGTTACGTGGGAAAAAGATATTAGCTCGAAAAAAATTAAAACGCGTGTTAAACTTAAAAGTCTCTTAGGAAGTATCATAGGTGATTTCGTAATTTTCCTTTCTTACGTGCATGCCTAATTCTTTATCTCTTGCCACTCGCTTTACGTGATTTATAGGCCACGGGATGGGAAAGAAATCGATATAATTACTCGCCAAAAACTCGGAAAGTTTGGAATAACTAGCGTGTAGCCTTCCTGCCGATTGAAATTGATCGAGTGGAAAGTAACGATAAAATTGGGTTAAGTGCGGAAAGATGTACCAAAAATAGCTCCTCATTGACCTCTTTGGGCAGACGGCACGAATACTATTTTAATAGCCCCTTTCTTCGCACAAAAACTCGACTAATTCTCTGATATCATCGATCTTTCTCGGAGAAAGCGATGCCGTCTTTCAACATCGTTGATACCTAGAAGATAGATACGTACGTTCTATAATCGCATTCTATTCAGGTGCGAGGTAATTATTGATGTCGTCCATCCATTCGTTTTATCGAAAAATTACTTGAATTTCGAGCCACCTACCAAATGATAATCTTTCTTTCTTGCGAATTAAAATTTAGAAATGTCTATAGAAATAAGACTATCAGGATGTTATTCGAACACACTGGCCTGTAGCAGATTCATTTTAGACGCTTGATAATTTCTTCTAGCCGCGTACCAATACTCAAATTCACTAATTAAAATTGATAAATGTCAATCTTGATGCCATACGTAAGCCTGTCACACATATCAGGGCCTAGCACCTCCGGGATCCTCTCTTCATCTGAAACGGAGTGACCAAACCGTAGGGCGCACGTAGAGTCGTGGCGAATTGTCGGCTCGATCGATCCCTTTATGACGAAAGCCGAGGATCTCTACGGCAGCCCGGTAACCCCGAGCGACCGAATGGAACTCTAGAGGTCATCCGTGCCGACGCGGCTAGCCGCACTTCGAATTGGTCAGGAATGTTACTAAGGTGCGGCCGCTCTCTATAAAATGCATTACCGTCTCGGTAGGTGAGTAAGGTCTCACCTAAGCCGAAATAGACGCGAGAACGCTATCGGATATTTCGTCGCCGATGATGGATCGACCTTCGTTTTCCGTTCGTTTCCTTTTCTCGTCGAATTTCTGTCGATGCGTCGAATGGAAGCCTGTCCTCGCAATTTTGGCTAAGAGACGAGATCAAGATCGAGGAGTGCTCGTGTGGGAATTTGCGCGGTCATTGGCAATATCGATTGATTTATCGTATCTCTACTTTAACGACCTTGAAACGATTTCAATCGCAAAGTTTCCAGTAACCTGTAAAATCCATGATTATCGACATCGAGTGTCTAGACGGACACTTGCGAAGTATCGTACTTCATGACTAATTAGAATCTTCGAAGAGCTTGAAATGATTTTAATATCGAAGTACCCAAGAACCTAAA
Organism: Liostenogaster flavolineata; assembly: GCA_025433975.1. Lineage (NCBI taxonomy): Eukaryota > Metazoa > Arthropoda > Insecta > Hymenoptera > Vespidae > Liostenogaster > Liostenogaster flavolineata. The sequence continues at coordinate 299,653 of JAITYT010001259.1, forward strand.
AAATCGTCATATTTATGCCAAATTCTAAATGGCTTGTCTTAATCGCAAGCGAGGCAAGATTTTATCAAACGTGATGCTTCAATGACCGTTTCAATTATCGGACATTCTCTTAGTATCGCTCCCGAAAGCTTTTCTCAATTTCCGAATGAAAAGTTGAACGTTTTCCTCCGACGATGAAAATTGTAAAAGTATACAGCTCGACATGTTATATTTTCTGATATTCCCTGCTGGAACGGAAATACAGGGAAATAAGTGTATCCGATACCGACGCAATCGTAATAATCGTCGATATCGACGATCGCAATGCAACTACGTCAATTGGTTTTGATTACAACTGCGGCAATAACAGTATTCCACTAACGTCGAAACTTGCGGTTTCGAAGTCGATATAAAGCGACGACCGCCCAGACCGGCATAGCCAAGGACAGAAATTACGATAAAACTTCCAAGTCGCGTACGAAGAACCTAAATACTTCTCTGGATTTTATTCGACCCTCGTTATAACCGCTAAAATATTGCGTTAAGACGATCTGAAAGAACTCGTCCAAAGAATTGCTCGACTAAATGGAACTTAGTCTAATTTAAACGGAACACCGTCTGCAACACGTGGAATTATATTACTAAATTATTTTAGTATTGATATAATTGATGATGTAACGATGATGCGGTGTTGACGTCGTCACGCAATACGTAATGAATATAATATGCTTATTGCACTCTCATGACACGTGAATCCTGTCAGAATTGCAATTGGAATAATTTTTTCCGACGATGCATTTGCATTGTCATAAGAAAGAAATAAACCACGAGGATACAAAATTCCTCGTCGATGACCGATACTTGTTATCTGACAAGTGTCGATCCAATTATTGCTAGCACGTATCGCGTACAATTGCAATAAATATAATACTGCAAAAATGAACGTAACGCCATAATAGACGGAAGCATGAAAAAAAAAGGATTGATTTCTACGTTAGTTTCATTAAACTAACGTAAGTAATTGCGTTTGGGTTACCTCGATATTCGATATTCGATATTGGAGAATCGACAAAATTGATATACGAATCCGAGGATAGTTGGATAGACGAAACAGGTAAAATATTACTTTGCGTGTGTATAAAACATTGCGTTTCAATTTACTAATAGCGTGCTAAAGATGCAACGAAAAACATCTCGTTCCGAACAAGTATCTTCCAGCACGAACAATGGATCACGTTCTGGTTCAAGAGAGTATCTGCCGGGTATATCGAAGCATCAAAACTAAAAGTACGCTAGAAAGCATACATTATACATGAAATCGTTACGAAAAATATTGGATGCTGGCTTTACCAGCTAACCACAGTACGAAAAGTTGAAAGAGGGTTAAAAACAGCAACACGAAGTTCGTGTTACCAGTTGATTCAACGTGACGAGGAACAAAGGAATACATCATCGAAGCACGACAACTAGACAACTTCCATTTCCATTACATCGAATTTCTCTGTAAACCGAATAAGTATGATAAATCGCGCATTGTCGTTGGAAACCCAACGATTTTATACATTTTCATTCGTTTTCTGACAATCGAACGGACGAACGACATGTTGGTATTACGTAAATAAAATTATTCGATCATTCGACGATAATTAAGAAATTCCTTTCCTAAAAACGTAGTTCCACTCGATCGCGATACCGATCGAACATAAATCTTGGCGATATTTACGTTACCTCCTCCAGCTATGATCTCGATGGGAAACTAGATCAACCCTTGTTTACGCATCTTTTACGTCGCACGATGCTACGTACATCGATCTTTCCATCCTAGGGTAAAATGGGTTAAAACGAACGGCGATCCTTTCCCAAATCCTCCCTCCGATATCTCCAAAGAATGATAATAGGAAGCTGGTTCTTGAGGAAGGAGAGAGTGCTAGGTAGAGAAGCCGATCGTTTCACGAAGGACCACGAGAAAATCACTTAGCAGCGCGCCTCGAAGGAAATTTGAAGGGTAGGTCGAGTTGTCCACGTCGCTTTCATCGATCCTTCCTTCGTCGACGACGTCTGTTCGTCCATCCGCGCAAAAACCAAAATCCTTAGCGAGGGTAACGTCCCGTTGCGAGGCCAAAAGGGATCCACGAGGAATGGAACGATTCTCCCCTTTTCCACTGCCAAATTCTCCCTTCTCCGTGGAGAAAAACTTTGTGTCGTGCCCGTCATTCCAGGTTCCGTACATTTAGATCTTTTTTTATGAGCATCGTTCATGATTATGATTACGATTGATTAGTCACTGGCCAAGGATAAGTCCGAAAAATCTGCGAAAATATTAATCGCACTTGGTAAGGCGCGGAATTAAAAACGAACGCGAAGCAATCAGAGACTGCGAACAGAATCGAGCATTCGAGATGAAAGTATGAAACGGGTAACAAATATGGACCTTTCTCCTTCTTAGATGTTCGAAAGATCTCTCTATTCGCTTCTACGATTAACATTTCCCAAGTAGAATCTGATTTTCTGATTTTTCTCCCAATGCGAAGAACCGAATCAAACTACGATACACGGCTGTCATATCATTTGGATGATGCGTTCCACTGTAGTCCCAAAAACTTTGATACGTCGTTAGAAATCATCGAAGAACACGAACGAATAGCTGACGAGAAGAGCAGCAAGAGACACTTGCTCCTCTTCTTCCACTGATATTTTTCACGTTTTCTTATCGTAAATGAAGACGATGGCCTCGTTTTCTCGCGAAATTCTTCTCAGACGCTTTGCGCGCATCGGTTAAGCTCGCGGTAGACCCAGCGCGCAAGTAGACACGTGAATTATGGATAACGCACCTACAGTACATTAGCTCATCCCTCTCAACATAATTAACTCGCTGAGGGAGTCCCATTTTAGTGGAGCGTCCCTGCTACCGATCTACGCGCGTAATACATACCGCTGGTAATGGTAAGTAGTAGCGGTGATGGTACTGATAGTATCCGCATTAGGAGGACTACAGCATTGTTCGTACGTACGTAGATAAAGCCGTTTCTTTGGTAGAACCTCGTCTAAAATATATTATATATCCTCTCAATGTTGTCATCGAGAACAGGACAACCTTCTCTTTCGCATCTTCGTAATGGTTCTAAGCTAATCAGATTTATTGCAATTACTCCGTTCGTAATCGACCTGTGCTAATGCGCCGACGGTTTTTAGGGTCTTTGATGATACCAGAAAAAAATGTTTACTGTGCATAACAATACGAATGGCGTTGGTTACGATACTGGTAAAATTGACAGAAACATTAGACGGAATAATATTAATCGCTCGTATTTGTACGTTCGTAAGAAGTTTTCCTTTGAGAAGCTTTTAACCCCGTGTCGACGTAACCCTAGAGCATAGGGATTCGAAGGGTTCCCGAGTAGATCCATATCGCGAGTTCTTTGCTCAAATCAACCTACAATGGTTAGGGGCTTTGGAATGAAAGGTAGAAATGGTAAAAGGAGGGCGAGTTTGTTTGCCTTTACTAGCTCGCAAAAGGAAAAAGGAATAAAAGACATTCACGCAATTATCGGTAGGCGCGTCCTGTTACGACAGGGTAGCCTTTCTTATCTTTCAAGATATAAGACGACATCGCAAATACGGTAATCGCTGTCAGTGACGTGTTATTCGTCGACCGAAATAATCAATAGCGTGAATGAAGTGCTCGTTCGAATGCGAAGAAACAAGAAAAAGGAAATAATTTTAGATGATAGTTAAAAATCGCCAAATATTTCAGAAAAAAGCTATCTTAACCAGGCCAATATCGTCGAAATCCATTAAAACACAACGAGGAGGCAAACACAAATATCGTTGCTAAGGTGCTACGAAGTCTGCATAATTCAGCCGAGTAATAAAAAAAGTTTGTCGAAGTAAAGCGGCGAAATGTTTAAGCGTGACGAATAACCCCTAAAGGAGGTGGAAGAGAAAGAGAGAAAGTCGAACCCGCAAGAAGCTTCCTTTTCAGGGCAAATCGTTCCATCAACCGACCACCAATCCATCGAAGCACCTTACCGTCGCTCCTCTACATTTTGCGAGGGTCGCTGGTCCCGCGATAACGATATTATCGCGACAGAAATAGCATCGACCGGTACGTCAACGTAGTTTTTGCGCGTAATTCAGGACAGACAGAGCCACGTCAGTGCACCTACGCATGATGAGCTTTCGAGTGAACAATAGCAACGAATGCCTTGATCTCGTCGGATCGAATCGACTACCCCGGAAATTCTTCAAGGTACAGCGTGTTCCAGGTGTCTTTGCTACTAACGCGAAACTAACGGATCCCTTGCGAAAATATTTGGCATCGCCGAACGAAACCTCATGAAAATGTGCTACCTCGTAATCGAATAAATTCTGATGGATGAGTGTCACGTAAGAAGTACCAGATGCATGAAACAGTTCTAGTCTCCTTTTTTAATTTTTGTTCGTTAATAATAAAATGCAGTGGCTAGTAATATATCTGGAGTAAATATTTTCTCCCATTTTCTTTTGTTAGTAGGAGATCGATCAATGTGGAAATATCTACAATTTTAAGACGGACAACAATTCGAAATACATCAGCCGTTGTATTATTGCGAGAGAGCACCATGTTGCTACGGGAAACGCGTTATACCTCGCGTTTTTTTTTTAAATAAACTCAGGCAGATATTTGATATATCGATCGGTAATTTACACTGAAACAAAAGGCTGCTGCAGCCAAAGTAAAACACGTAAAATATAATTTCATGCTTTGCTTTAGAGCAATGCATGATTGTTCTGTAGAGCCTCGTTGCGCCACCAAATCGAAATGTTAATTAAATTCGAAAATATATTACATATAAATTTGAATAATTTTTAAACTACCAAGAACATTTTCTCGATATCCACTTTATTAACACAAGTTGAGTCTGCTGTTCTAAATTCTGATAAACTACGAATGATATTGCTAACATCATCGTAAAGTGGTCGAGGAAGATCTAACGATGTTGAGCGGATTCGAGCCGGTAAAGCAAGCATTTGGCTGTTTGCTCTTAAAAGAGTCACCGATGCCGCGAAATTATGGGCAGTGGCGTGACGCACGGTACCGTTATGGTAATAACGAACGATAGTATTTGCTCAATAACAATTACATCGATAACAGGTTGAACGTGGTAAGCAAGCGGCCGAACGTTTAACGATTAATCGAATATCTCATTAGTCGATAAAGGCAGAACGACGCTCTGAAACGACGCCGGTTAGAGCGTAGATCATCGACAGCCGCGTTTACAGCCGATTAAGCCGAACTTCACAAATTTATGGAACGCGAGCGAAGCGTATCGTAGCGGAGCGCCGTTGCCGATGCCAAACGCGAACGCATTTTGTTAGTACCGTCACAGAGACCAGTTCGATTCAACCTCGCGATCGGTATGGAATTATTCTAGTCGGCGGGGACCGAGGCTGTTCCAGAAATAATAAAAAAATCTGATATTTTGTGATTGAATGACAAGAAGACGATCGAACGAACTGATCGATGTAGGAATTTTTTTTACATCACGCATCGCGTGTGTACTACGATCTATAAGCTTCCTATCCAGGAGTAATCAAAAATTAAGCAATTTTTACACGATTTAATACACGAAATGGACAAAAAGAGCATCTAGTAGGTCTACCGGAAAGTTCCGTCACATAATGTCATCACGAACTTCAACATCGACTTCTTCGACCATTGCATTTCTATGTATGTGCTCGATATATACGAGAAGAGATGGTCAGCAACCCTAAAGATTATATTATTCGGTAAATATTAATCCGGTAGACCTAACACTTCCAAAACGCGTATGGTGTTAACGTATTACAAAAGAAAGTTACTCGTTCTTACATAAACTAAGACAAACGCACATGTAACAAAATAATAATCTTGGATTAGAGAATGGAATAGGATTCTTTCTAGTAGATGTTAACACCACGTCCGCGAAGTTGTAACGTTGAGGAAGGAAAGTAGAAAAGACAAAGCTATCAGTGACCCGAAGCTGCTGTTGCGCAACAAATATAGACATACCTAGGAATATGTTCTAGGGAACAAAGGCTAGATAGCGAAGAATTTATCGAAATCCGTTTCACCTAGCAATAGTGTTACCAGTTCACTCAACGCTAGCTGTTAATCTCTTGCCTTCTTTGCCCCTTCCTCGCTACTTAACAATTTATTACAGCCATAAACCGACTAGGTCAATTGAAACACGACCGATCGTGGGTCAACGGAGAAGGCGACTCAATGAATGAGCGAACAGTCGTGTTCGATTTTGAGCGTTTCGAAAGCCCCACAAAATACCGTCCATTCGGTTCTGGGTTACCAGCAACGCCAAAGTGCCGTGCTCCGTTTTAACGTTCGCCAGGGATAAAACGTCTTGATCGTAAAGATCGAATCAAAAACGATCCCCGAGAGTTTCGATCGAAGTCGCTCCGAAATTCTCATCGATCGACGAACGCGTTACGCTGGAACGACCGTGATAATAGCTTTTTGCGCGTTTCCTCAAGGTAGCTGGTGGTAGCCTCGCTTTTCCACTTCCACCTACTTGGATTTGGGATTTCGAACAACGACGACGACGACGACGACGACGACGATGACGACGACTACTAGCAGGATAGTCCAGGAAGATCGTTCTCCGATAATGGCGATAAAAGTCGTTTCCGTGGAATTACCTAGCTGTCGAAACTTTTCTCGATCATTCGTCACCGACTTAACAGTAACTTCAAACGCATTCTCCATGGACGATTCCTTCTTTTTTTCTTCTCCTTCTTTCAACCGTGCCACGGTGCTATCCTGGCACGGTTAAATAAATCGTCGTAATTTAATTCGCCATCGACGCTCGTGCCACCAGGTCGGCCATCGTCTCGAGGAATTGGCGCGATCTCGAGATTTCTCGTTGCGTATCAAGGCATGGCGAGCCAACGATCGTAGGAAATCGAAAACGAGTTTGAGTTCGATGCTCCAGTTTATAGTGCGGGTAAGCGATCGCGCGATCCTCTGTTTCCTCGACGTAGTAACTTTCATTTCCATCGTAGTTCTAAAAGTCATACTGACTTCACAAATTAGAAGTTTTATCGAATCGAAGCTGACGACTATTTGCATCGACGAACTTGTCACTATTTGGAAATTAATTTAGAGTCACCAAAGGCCAAAAGCGTCACACTTTTACCGAACGTTCATAATGCCTAAAAGCATTGAAAACAGACATAAATGTAAAACCTGGAATTTGCATTATCATAAATATTCAGCTTTTAATGCGTTAAGATCGTAGATACTTTTTCGAACAAATTTCTACCACGACGAGTAAGAACAATGTGTCGACCGTGGGTGTAAAAAAAAAACGGAAAAATGCCTAAAAAATTTTATATCGAAATTTCTCTTCCTCCAATAACTTCGTGCGTATCGATTGCTCTTTCGCTCATCTTCTCTGCTTTGCTACTCTAGGTGCGTGTATTTTTTTGGTATTGAAAACGAATGGATGGATGGATAGATGGATATGCGCAACCATTTCGAATTTCGTCGAGTGAAAGCTCGAATGCGTCTTTGTTTAGAGCAAATACGAAGCTGCTTTGCCGATTCGACGGATCGTGAAGGCTTCCCTCTCGTTTTACGAATTTTCTTTTATCGAACGAACAGAATTTTTCGTCGAGACCAGCAGGTACACGATCCAAGACGAAAGTTCGACGGTTTTCCTGCCTCAAAAGAAGTTTCGAGGCAGCTTTCTCTTTCCTTTTTAAAAGAGTCGAACGAATCGCAATCGCCGTGAGCCTTCCCATTTTGCCATGGCGAGCATTCGGCTGCCGCTACTTCGATCCGAAAAAAAAAGTTAGAAACCACGAACCATTTGCGTGTTGCGTCGTTTTATATAAACGTTATTTAATATTTATATAGTAATAATTATACGTATAATTTAATGTATAATAATTACATAATATTTTCAATAAAAATCAACGTCAACTACGTAGATGGACGTGCAATGGAAATTTTCGACGAACAGCTTCGTAAAAGCAATTTGACGCTCGACGAGTTAATCCGTCATTCGTCAGTCGAAAGATTAAGGTATTAAATCGACGGTGGATCTTTCAAACGCCTGCTCGTCACCCGTTTGGTTCGATTCCGCGCGATTAGTTCGAGCAGAACGTTCGTCGTTGAATCAGAAGAAGGCTTCGAACGGACTATGGTGAATAGTCACCGCGATAAAGGAAACGAATCGATCGCTTCCATGCGAGGTGCGCTCGCATCAGCCAGTTCGTTTCGCGGTTTGAAGCGCGCTGACCTTTCGCAACAGCAAGGAATTTCCGATCGCGAGGGCGAAGTGAAAAGGACGCGCGATCGAGGCGATCTCCGTTGTCACGCGCGCGCTTTTCTACGAGAATCGATTGGAAACCGATCGCACGCGACGTTGTCGTATCCGAGAAGTTTTCGGCCTCTCGTCTCGCCGTTCGAAAGTTCTTTTTCAACTTTCATCGGCGATACGAATTAGTTTACCTCTTGGGGGTCAATCGATCAATTCGTTTTGATCCTTCTTAAGATGACGAGAATATTTAAATTGTACTGTTTTTGACAAGAAGATTTTTCTAATTTTTCTAGATTTTTATTTTAGATTTTAAAGACGTTTAACACGCAGACGTGGCAAGTTGATTCGAAAATGATGGAACCGAGTTTCTGTGACTTTGTATTCTTTCTTCCTTTTAAAATGTTTAGTGGTGGTTCACTGAATTTGGAATCGAGCCGATTAGAAAGGCGATACTTTTAATCGTAGGTGACAAAATGCGTTTAATGTTTAAATTGGGTGTCTGGAACTGCTAGATAACCGAGTTAAAAATTTATAGTTGGAAATAAGCCGCGGAAAGAGGAATACGAGTAGGTCGAGAGTTTGGTCAGGTCGCTAGAGAAATTTCCGCTCGTCGAGTTATCGGCAAAATTTGTCAAGAGCTTTTTCGTCATTTTCATTTCCTTTGTTTCTTTGCATTTGCTTTGTCCATGTTTCTCGTCGAATAATCTTCGTCGTGGATTCTTTCAACCACGAATAGCAAAAACATCGTTATCGAGGCGTCCTTGCAATCGTGAAAATTCCAATAGTCGACAGTATTTTACCTAGGCGTCTTGTCTCTTTCTCATCTCTGTCTGCCTTCTCTTTGGTTTCCATTCCTTTCCACTCCGCCCATTCGAATTTCCCCTCGAGTCATTACAAGCGTACAAGCGTGGTACAACTACCACGAAGCGATTCTGCGCTTATTCGTCGCGTTGTATTCGATTTTACGTCCCTCTTCCGGAGGCGCTGATAGGACTAAACGTCTCTCCAGTTCGAGCATAAACGTTCAACTTTGCGCATCCTGCGATTACGTTGCGATCACTCGAGAAGAATTGTGGAATGTTAATATCAGTCCTTGGCAAAGTGTTTTTAATCGTGACGTTTAATTTTTAATTATTTTTAAAAAATTTTTATCGCAACGAAACTGACAAATGTATTTGACTAAAATTATTTAATTACAAGTTTCAATATGTTAAATATTTTCGTTAGTGGAACAATAATTTATCTCGTTACGAAAGTTCATTTTATAAAAGCGAGAAACGATAAATATTTCAAATAGACGCGGTCCTTTAGGATTCACATCCCTACTACGCCCGCCATTCGCAATTCTCTCGAATCTATGTCGACGATACACGCACGCATTTCCATTCACGCTCACACCAGAATCGAGAAAAACGCAGAAAAAGAAAGAAGACATCGGTCGGCGTGATCTTCCTCGTAAAATCGAAAGTTTTAAGAGCTTCGATGCGTATCAACGATTATCGCCTCCATTCTCACGTAACGATACGATCTTCAGACCGAGAATTTATCGATTCTTCCCTTCCGATTTCGATTTACTCGTATCATCGTTTTTCTCCTAGCGACCAATTTTTTGGCAACCTCCTTGTCGTCCTTCGTCCCTGCCCCTGCCCCTGCCCCTCCCCACCCTCCTCCCTTCCCAACATTTCACCTCTCGTTGCTGGAAATCGACTGACCGCTGATGGTGCAGAATTGGGAGGGGGGAGGGAAGTGGAAGAGGAGCAAAGTCGCGAACGAAATCCGATTGGAGTCTATCCTTATGACGAGGATGAATCCGTCCTCGTTGCGCCACAACTAGCAGCAGCGGAAGCTCGTCGTCTAGGTTAGAAGGGACGAGAAGGTCCTTCGGTGAATGCGCGCCACCTTTATGCATTATGCATGCAGTTGCAGTGCATTCGATGTAGGCAGAGTGCGGTTCGATGGCGCGCTCGTGCGCGCGCCTTGTTCGCCTCCTATGTATGCATTAAACGGATTAGGATGTACGATGTGTTCGTATTATACGAGCCTGTCGTACGTCTGAGCGCACATTGGCGCGCGCGCGCATGTGCGTGCGTACGCTTGGCGACACGCTTCTGATCGTTCGTCACCGGTCCAGCCGACGCAACGCGGCCTTTTCGCTCTCTTCCTGCTAGGTCCAATCGAACCTCCGATGTTCTCCTATTCTTTAACGCGGGCATCTTCTCCATCTTCTTCCGGATCAGTTTTACGATCGATACTATCAAATAATATTGTAGGAAGCGAGCCTTTGTTAATTCGAAAGGTCCTTGAAGAAACCGAAAGGATAAAATACAAAGCATACAAAGAGTTGGTCTTTGGTCTAGGTAAAAACGGGTACCCGACAGCGGACGTTCACCGACGAGATGGCGAACGTTCTGGAACATCAGGATATAAAGAAGTAAGAGTATAGCGAGTCTGATCAAGTGAAATAGAATCATTTTATTATTTTGAAAGTGTCTAATTAATACCTCTAGCGGTAAACCACGATTCCTATAATATTGGGAAGTCAAGGACTGCTATTGGTTAGATATTTTATTTAAACATAGCGAAAATATTTGTTCAGTCGCACTAATGCGAAGACATTATCGGATTTTTTTCTAATGCTAAATCCATCTTTATTTCATACTCGGGAGAAATTTCTTTGTGAATTCGAAATAAATATTAAAGGAGGTCCAAACTTCTGTTTATTATCCGATGAATACGTATTCGATATTTCGCGCTACCGGCATAGCATCGGGCACTCTCTAGCTCAGCAGATCTCTGAAAACGCGTTTGCACCCGATTCGACCTACCTGAAAGTCAATATCCATCTCCATAGTCTCTGGAGACTGGCGAATTTTTAGGAGTCTCGCGATCGCAGTTCTCTAGCGCGTTTCTAGACTGCGATCTTGCGATTTCGATCGAATAGCGATCTTTAGGTACGGGGTAGTTCGGCACGGTCGAAGGAACGAGCCAGCCAGTCTTTGCCATAAATTATGCATTCGCGAAGCATCGACTGCTCCCTTAAATGATTCGATCGCAGTATCGTGTACACTAGGAATAAAACGAGCGGCAGAGGGACGGTTATCGCAGTTGACATTCGATACATATTTATGGTAGACGAGGCGGTTGGAACGGGGTAGTGGAGAGGAGAGGAGGTAGAAAAGCGAAAAACCGACTGCTTGTAGTAGAAACAAGCGAGCAGCGGGCGAATAGGTGACTAGAGATAGACCGAATCGACGAGAAACGGGAACAACAGGGAGATCGATCGAAGCTAGGGGTGGAATAGAAGCCACCTATCCTCTCGCCTAGCAGGGAAAATAAAACGAGAGCCATCCGACGGGTTCCCTTCTCACCCTTTATATTAAAGATCTCCGACTGATCGAGGAAACGTTCCAGGCGCTCCTGTCCTGCGGTGAAATCTGAGATCATTCCTCGTGGGAGGAAACCTCCTTGACGCCTTCGCGTCGTGTCACGCGGAGGGCGCTTTTTCTGTGGAACTTCGCTTTCCAGATCGCACGATAACGGCCCGTACGTGATAACGGCAAGGAAACAACGCGCTTTTATCGAGGCAATTTTGTTGAACAACGTTGGGTTCCGTATTTTTCTCCGCGAGAAGAATTAAAAGTCGAGAACATTCGATCAATATTTTTGAATAGGTAACGTTCAAATTCCGATATCTTTCGGATTTCGATTTATTTATTTTTTTGGACGATAAATCACCATTCGAAGTGGGAATAAATTCCAGCGCATCGATCGCTTTGCCTCGATGCATGGTTAGAAAAATCGTTCCTAAATTGTTCTTCTTTGGCGCTTCGGAAGATTTTGAAAAATCATCGTATTAGTCGGGTAATTTTTTTTCTTAGCGTGTATCGTTTAAGTTATATTCCTTCTAGGAAATTATTTGGACCTTGCGTAGTTTATCCTGGACTGGTTCGCAGACTTCGTCATAGGCAAAAAGTGTTAAGAGGCGCGCGGTAATGCGCAAAGTGTAATTGCTTCGCCACTGGCGCGTTGCACGTTTCACTTGCTTGAACTGCTCGACTGGATTAACATTCCTCTTCCCTCGTTGACCCTTGGTTGACGTTTCACGCCTCGTTTCCGCGTCACGGTGTGAATCATCGCGCGGAAACAAATGGAAAGAACGGATGGAACGTCGTCCCATACTTTTCTTGGCGCTTTTTCAAAACCTCGTCGTTGTGAAAACTATCTCGAATAATCGATCGATAACATTGAACAATGGGCTTTTTCATGTGCGTCGTAAAACGTCGATTTTTTCTTCTCTTTTACTTTGGAAAATATTCCAAGTTTGCTCGTTGCTCGAACGAATTAAATTCGTTTTTATTTCTAGCGTTTTTAATTCTAGTTTCTAGTTTTTAGTATGACGCCACGAATCGTCGCATAACAAGGCAAGAGAGGGCAGAAAAATTGCCTGGTATTCGACGTGCTTCGCGCTTTGACGATTTGTTACAAGCTACCGATAAAATTGTCTTTTCGGCTTTCCCCGTTCTTGGCCTCCATTTTTTGCCGCCATGACGCGAGACACGATGCAACGAATAGAAAATATCTATGATCGCGCTACGTATTTTTTCCATTCGATTCGATGCGGTCGAACGAAAGCGCTGGTCTTTACGTCGTAGCTCGACGCGCATTACAATTTCTCTCCTCTTTTTGCCACGAATAAACGATCGATGCGCGCAAAATCGCCGAGTACATTTAAATCGTTAATTTTCTAATTTATCTTGGGTCGCTTTGCTCGTTGTAGCTCGACAGCGAATCTCCCTTTTGCACCAACAAAAAAGCAAATAAATGGAACGCGCCGTGGCTCCGAACAAAGAGAGTCGTCGTTCGTTTCGGAATGTAATTCACGCTTCGTCGATTTCATATCGATCGTCGAGCGAAATCTCTCGTATTTCTGTCGTGTCGTGGCTTTCTTCGATAATTGTAAAACGCGTTCCCCGTGACGCGATATTAAAAGAAAAATGGAGGGGGGGGGGGAATAAGAGAAAAAAGCGCGTCGCGTTTCATCCGGTCGTCGCAAATCGTTGCGCGATGACGCGAAGAAAGATGAATAATCATCGGCTCCTTTCGCGAACGTGCTTAGCATTTCGTCGATACGCTGCGCCTACTGACTTGCTATTCTCCCTCGTTCGACGTCTAGCGCCCTCGAGAACGAATAAAACACGAAACAAGAAACAATATGGCCGCCGTCCACTCCGACGTGCTTCGAGCGTCATCGACTTGCCGTCGATTAAATTATTCTTCCCTTTTGTCCTTATCCGCTGTTTCGTCGCGTCTTTCCTTTCTCGCGACTCGATTTTAAGCGTGCTGAAACGATGACCGTCTTTGCGACGATGCGCTTTCTTCTAGTTTCTTTATCGTCTTTAGAATCGTTTTACAGCTATGTATTTGGTGAAAGTGTTAGAACTTAAATTTAAGTCTATTTTGAAATACGTGCGTTCATTGCCATATTTTTCTCTCTTTTCCTTCGATTTTATCATCTTTAGCGCTTATGACCTTTTCTTCGTTATAACAGCGCATGCGCGATTCGAAATTCTCTCTCGCCTCTCTTTTATACTCGTTCTTAATTCTCGATGTTTTAATCGGCAAGAAAATTCGCGAGGTATTGCGTGCGAGAAGTCTCGCGACGCAGAAGTGTCGCGAAAGAGATTTTACAGGCGCGTTCGCGCCGTGAAAATCATTTCCGGCGAGTCACATCGTCGAAGAGGATCGTAATCGTTCGGAGTGCTTTCCATTCCGGGTAAACGGCGAGACGCACTTCCAATCCATTTTCCATGGAAGCGTATTCACCCTGGAACGCATGGTCGTGTACCATCGCCGCTACCCTCACCACCATCGTCATTGTCACCGTCATCTCTATCGTAATACGTAACTTGCACCGGTGAAGTGCGATGACTGCGAATGTTGCGTCGTGCAACAAAATTAGCACCACGTTGCAACGTGGAAACCTGGTCGATCGAAATGTCGAACGAACGAGAAGAAAAGGAGAGGGGTGAAGTGAAATCGTTTTAATCGCACGAAACTTTGCGTCATAATTTTAGGCAACACCCCGTATTGCCAACAAATGGATATTATTTTCTTCAGAAATTGCTCAAATGGACTTCGTTCGTTGTCAATCTTCCTCGAATCTCACGTTAATCAGTGTGGGTCTCGAGTCGATTTGCAATTGTATTTGCGTCATCCTTCGTCGACTTCTCTTTCGGCGGCCATTTTGTTTAGAACACGTGACACGGGTAGGTGAAGTCCGATGACTGCGAATCAGGCGTCATTTGTCGCGTTGCAGAGGCGATGTGATATATCGTTGAACTAAAATCGAACGACGAAGAAAGGGTCGCGTTGGTGCGACGTTTAGATCTAATACGTAATAATTTTAGGCGATTCTTTTTTAGCGAATTTCACGTCCGTCCGGATGAACTTTACGGTCTTTGATTCACATTTTCTTGACGTCAAACAGTCGCAAGGTCACAACGTACACCTATAACTAAAATTAAACACCGCATATTGCCGTGCAGAAAGATGAATATGTTCCACGCTGCTTGAATTTTTATTACACGAGACACGTGGGTTGCACTCGTACAGATTGCTTATGCATACGAAAATGCATTTACGTAAGATACGAAAAATGTGTCGCGTTGTGAATCCAAAACGAATGTTAGAAATTTAACGTCAAGACGTTCGAGTGGAAATTTTCGAAGTGAATTTATTGAATGCGTCCATTTCTGTTGTCGAATAAGTCAGAAATTTGTAACGAATGCGCGTTTTAGGAGGCCTATATATCGACTGAAAATCATGTCAGTGCTTTCGAGAAATCGATATTATTTTTTGAAAAAACAGAAGCACGATTTCTTAACGTAGTCAAAATATTAACTGAAATGTCGCTCGATCAAGAAATTAACACGTTAACTAAAACATCGATTCTATTAATCCTGACTGATAAAAATTCAAAACTGTGATCATATCCTGTGGCAATATATATTTAAAATCGACGATCAATATTTTATAGAAATTCGACGACGCGTGCAATATTAGTTTGATTAGGTTTTTCATACAAGAGAATGGCTAGCACAGTCTAACGCAAAGATATTTTTCTTCAATTTTTAAATCCGGACCAAAAAATCAGAATCTTTTCTCCACGACGATAAATCTTTCCTTTAAGTCGTCTCTTGCGACAGAGAGAAAATACCGTGGGTTTGTTCATCCCCTGCACGGGATATAAAAATGACGATGGTAGATCGAACGAGATTCAACGCGAAAGTCGTTATGTAGGCTTACGTATCGCCCATTTTTTAAAAGTGTGTCATACAAAAGTGTGTCGTTAGTCGCTTAGATAATTATTGATTGAGTCGCGTACTACCATCAGACGTCCAGAAGAGGTTAGAGAGGCGACGAGAAGTCGACAGGTTTTCAGGTCGTGGCTCGAGTGCATCGGCGGCACCTTCATAATGATAGGATGTGCGCTACTATATCGCTTTATTTCGCTTCACGAAACGCAACGAAATTACGAGTTTTTTCCACATCGAAAACGGATTGGCACTGCCTAACACCGATAAAAGTCATCTAAGTCGGCCAAAATTTGAAGAATTTGTATCGTTCGCGAGAAACGAGCGTCTTCCTTTCAAATAATTCCCTTTACATCCTTCTTTTATTTCTGAAAGATACGAAACATCGAAAAAAAATGAAGTAGGAGAGCACAAAAGGACAGGTTAAGATTAGAAGCGCAGTTCGGTTAAAACCAAATTCCAGATCGCTTGGACGAACCTTCTTCGAAACCGGAATAACGCGAGAAAGATGATAAAAATGTTTTCAGTTATTCGATAAATGGAATCTCACCGACATTTTCCAGCTCGGCTCAGATTAATTCTTGAACGTTTAAGTTCGATTATGGCATCGAACGACGAGAAGACACAAAGAAAGAATAGAAGAAGCGCCGAAGAAAAAAAAAACAGACGACCGATTCAATATTGCCAGAAAATCACAAGGGAAATACGACTTTAAAAAGTTAAATACAAATCACGATATCGGTATGAATTTGAATCCTCGAAGGCAATCTTGAGGTGGAGAGGTAGAAGGGCTCCGCGTTTCATTGAATCAGAAGCTCATTCCGTTCGAATAATGAAAACTCGAGGCGAGGACTTTCGTTCTTTGCTTTCATAAGGAGATGAAAAAACAATTCTAATTCCGGCGAAAAAGTCCATCGCGTAAGACAGACTGCCGTATCCAACGTTTTATCGAGCCCAGCTTCTTATACGCGACGTTACTTCGTCGCCGAGCACATAAAAACGTCGTAATAATTCGTTCCGAGAATCGCGATGTTCTAATTTATGAACGAGAGACACGAAAGAGTCATAAAAATACTGGAAGTCGTGATTGTGAACGTATGGCTTCCTTTCTATGTCTTGATTCGATCGTATTCGAAAAGAGTAGAATTTCGGTAATAACTCGATCGAACAGTTTTTCCTTTTGATCGATAAGAATTACTACCGATTCCAAGTGGATAATCTCAACGATATTCTTCTTCGAGAGACTTCTATCAAACTCCACTCAAAAATTTTACAGACCGGTATGGTAGATAAAAAATATTTATGAACCACAAAACATAAGATTTATGACAGATGTGCCTCGATCCTAATGACAAAAGTATTGTTATCGTTGATACGTTGAGCTTCGAAGCGAGTAGTACGAACCACGATCGTAAAATCAGACAAGTTATAAATTGATTTTCTTCGATAATCGAAATAAGTAAACTGCGGTTAAGATTGAAGGAAATAGTTCATTCGAAGAAATATCAGACTTCCGACTTTGGTTCATTTATTCTAACAAATTGGTTTAAATATTCACGACTTTGATCATTATTTATTAAAGTTTTTAAAAATACCGTGTTTGATCGTTTCAAAATTGCTCTATTGATCCTTTCGATCAAAAAAATATACCTACACTTTTATCGTCGTCCTTCCACAGTACATGTTTTACAGTACAACGCAATCGCATAATAACCAGGCAATAACCATGATTCACACGCTGACAGTGCACCGAGTAAACTAACCTCGTCGTACATGGCATATATCTGCAATATGTACATTACCAAAAGCAAGCATCGGATTTATCGCGCAAGATCCTCTCGCGTGATGATGGATCGAAGAAAAGTCAAAATAGCCATCGAACATCGAAGACCTCAAAATTGCGCCATTTTCGTGGACAAGCCACGATTTATTGCATCCGCTAGGTCCACCTAGTCAACACAATAGCAGATACAAGTCGAGGCCAATATCGATCGTACGAAGGAAGCTTCCAAAGCTTCGAATTCAGACCTACAAATTTCTATCGTCAGAGTCTTCGAGTCTATGTTTTTGCGATTCGCTTTATCGTCTCCTAGATGGGATTTGAGATCCCTGAAAGAGCAAATTGACGCTTTCATTCGATCGTTCATCCATCCCTCCTTGGTGCTTTAATCACTCCATTTTGACGCAGACCAAAGGCAACATCGATTCCAATGGACGAATCCTGACCCGACAAATCTCGTTCTTTGACCTAATCGACGTCAGTCAAACCGTTGCCAGTGAGGAAAGCAGACGTCGTTGTCGTTCACAATCCATTTCCTTTAATATCGGGTCCCATGGTACCCGGAAAAGGGGCGAGCACAGGACGACGTTATCGGGTTAACGGATGAAGCAAACAGGAAAGCGAATACGGCTCCACCTCGTGGGTGTATCTCTCGATCAAGGGCGACCACCTCTACCACCGATTGATCGACCTACCAATCGTGACAGCGTCGACGATCCCGAAATTCTATCTAAAGGATACATTAGGTAGGCAACTCCGTAGATAGGTAAGTAGGTAGGTGTTGGTAATCGATTGCTTCGTCTTCGAGCATCGCCACGACCATCAACACTGGCACGATACCAGAGGCCAAAGATCCTTGCAATTTCCCGAAGGCAGTCTCGTCGAGCGGCCGACCAATAAGGCGATACCTTACCGATGCAGAACAAACTGGCGGTATTCGAATGGATGATGATGTCGGGGACCTAGAATGTCCATTTGGAGACTTACCGAGGTTAATGGAGATCACACGGACGCGACAAACACGTCGTTTGCTTACAGACAAACGGAAGAACAGAAAGGAAAGCTTAAAATGGTAGCGGTTAAGAGGTTAGAGCTAAAGATTCGATGATTTCGTAGAAATCGTTTCAGTAAAGTGAAATTGCATTGCGTGCAAAAGGTGGAGACTCGAAGTACGTGTTTATGCAGCGCCCTTGCACGGAGCAAAGCGTAGTTCTACCTCATTACGAATTTCTGGCCAAGGTTCGATAAAACGAAGGTCGACTTGCTGGCATCGAAAGTGACTATACGCTCGTGACCTTCGATTCTGTTTAACACTAAACCTACCGACGGTTCTTGTATATCTATTCTTACCGCGCTCGGTCAAATTGGCCGGTAATTGAAAAAGTTATCGATTTTATTATTCAATGCGGATAATGGTTGATTTATTGCCGAGTGTATATAAAATGAAGAATTTTCATGAAATTTCGTCCAAATTTATTTTTATATAATTTCAATTAAAAAC
>JAITYT010001259.1:340282-350902 GCA_025433975.1 Liostenogaster flavolineata
GTGCTACGTTTCTTTTCGCTTCGAATCTGTTTCCTGAATTTTGCCAAATGTTTTAGAATTGCTTGGCGATACGAGAACGAAGCATGATTTTGAATCGTTACAAGCGACAAATGGTAATCTATTATCGTCATAGATTATTTCTCATCGGGTCTATCCCTACGAAGTAATGTCGAATTTAATGAAAATTGACGAGCTTACTTTTCGAGGCACTCGGGACACAGACTCGTCTATTTTCTCCGAAGAAAGTACAAATAAACGTTCGGACGTGAGCCAGATCTTTGCACCGACTGGAAGCCAGAAATGTTTCCGCTTTTACGCGGAGCCTCGAATCGCGAAAGAGCCACGAAACATTGAATTTCATTTGCGTCTGTACAAAGTACGACGTTTACCTCGAAGATCGCAAAAAAGGGAAAAAGTCGAAGATTTCTTTCGCAATATTGAGATTTTCTCTCATCCTTTCGATGCCATGTTATTTTATATCGAGTCTCTAAAAAGGTTAAAAACTGTATTGCCCACGCAAAAACTCTATTGCACAGCATCCAAATTCTTAAGTTTACTTCAAGACAACTTTCGACGACCCGCTTCTCGAGTGAAAGCTCGAGTGAATATTTTCGCATCGTCGCAGGCCCTCGAAACGCGAAAGAGTCACGAAACACTGGATTCTTTTTGCGTCCGCACAGCTACGACGACGTCTACCTCGAAGATTTCAAGAAAGAGGAGAGAGGCAAAGATTTCCTTCGCGGTATTGAGATTTCCTCGCGTACTTTCGATGCCGCGCCGAGGGAAAGGTTTTCCTCGCCGAAGGGAAATCGTCAGTCAAGCCACGAGAAGAACGCGTCTCCTCGGAAACGTTCTCTTTTGAACGACGAGCACCAGCCAGCCCTGCTGACAGAGCAAAGCAGGGGTGGAGGTGAGTAAGATGGAAGCGAGAAACGATGGAAAAATACAGCGTGTTCTCGACGTTGCATTGCAAAGCGAAAAAATCGGAGCACTCGCGATGAAGCGCGCCTACTGATCGGTGACTCCTTTCTCTTCCTTGTTTTTTCGTCTTATCACGGGAAAAAGACTGACCCCGATTACATTCCTTTTTTCTTCGTTTCTGCGATTGTTCGCTTTGAGTCTCGTTGCACGTAAGCGACGAATCAAGTTCCGAAGTATCGAAAGAAAAAGATTTAAATGTCGATCGCGTTTATTCGCGTCGCACGTTTAATTTCAGAAAAAGAAAAGTTATCAGCATTGGAAGAATTAAACTCGAAATATACACGGTAAAATAATATTAAAAATCGTAAGAAGAGCGATTAGAAGTATAAAAATTATTTTCAGGCCAGCAAACGCAACGAGATGATCCGACGAGTGTCATCGCGCGAACGCTGTTCCAACTTCATCAGCGACTCCATTCAAAAATTCACCGACAACAAACCGAGCTAGATTACGATGAAACGAGGTGAAGGGAAACACGCTTTAACGCTGAACCGACAAATTATTTTCATTAACTAAGAAAAAGGAGATAGAGGAAAAGTAACGAAGAAGGCGAAGAGGAAAGAAATAAAAATAAACGTGACGCTTCGCGAAGATCGACTTGGCATCGCGTGGATTTTTTATGACGCGAAAAATGCGACGAGAAAGGTGAAAGAAGCGAGGAGGACGAAGGAGACAACGACATGACCGATGACGTATACCTCGCGTCATCGCCGGAGAAGTAAAAGCGCGCATCGTGAATGGAACTGTATGTTCGACCACAGAGGAACCCCATCGTCATTTATTTCGAGCCTGTGACTCGACGAATCTCGCTTATTACGAGAAAAATATCGACGAGACGACGCTACTGCTGGACGATGAACGAAGGGATGTGGGAGGAAAAAAGGTAGAAAAGGCGAAGGGAGATAACGGTACCTCCACGCTTCCCCAAAAAAATGCCATGGTGGTGACTCGATGGGATTCGATTTTTGTTGGATAAACTCGATATTTTATCGATCGATGGATTATTCTTTAAGTCATTCGTATCGTACGAAATAATGCAAAATACATCATTGTCGTCAAGTTCCATTTTCTTAAATTAAATTTAGATTTGTAAAGTATTCCGATAATCTGTGAGAAATGAAGATGAAAAATTAGAGAAATTTTTGGTACGCACGTACTCAGCGATGCGTGAATATTCCGATAAAATGTGTTAAAATGAATTGGGTAAATTTAAATAAAAACAAAATTTTAACGCGTTTCATTCCGCATGAAATGCGTGAACTCGGAAGAAATTAAACTTTCAGTTTTGGCAATTAATCAAATTCGATACAATCGCGAACCGACTGATTAAACGGAGCACCGCGTGTCGGCGCAATATCGCTTCTTACTCCTTCCAATCGATCCTTCTTCGCCAATGAATTTTCGTTCCTTCGAGCCGATCGATGACTCGGTTAACCCAACGCGTTGAAATAAAAAAGTTCTGCAAATTTAAACGAAAAATGAATATTTAACGCGTGTCGACGCAATATTGCTTTATACTCCTTCGAATCAATTCTACTTCACCAATGAATCTTCCTTCTTCCTTCGAGTCGACCGTTGCTTCAATCGCCCGACTGCAAGAGACACGTACACATACTCAAACAGATCTGCCTGGGTTTTATCACGAATGAGCACGTGCTTGTATTGGTTCGAAAACGATGCGTTGAAATAGAATCAATAAATTCAAATAAAAAACGAATTCTTCGGGCATGTCGACGCAATATCCTTTTATACTCCTTCGAATCGATCCCGCTTGACCAATGAATCTTCCTCCTTTCTCCGAGTCGATCGTTGCTTCAGTCGCCCGACTGTAAGAGACACGTACACATACTTAAACACATCTGGCTGGGTTTTATCACGAATGAACACATGTTTGCACTGGTTCGATCAACGATGGGTTGAAGTGGACTCAACAAATTCGAATAAAAAACGAATTCTTCACGCGCGCCGACGCAATATCGTTTTATACTCCTTCCTGTCGATCCCGCTCGACTAATCAATCCTCCATCCCTAGAATCGATCCTGCCTCACCAATCAGCCTCCGATTCCTGTAGTCGGTCCAACTTCACCGATGAATCTTCCTTCCTTCGAGTCGGTCGATGTCTTAGACACTCGACCGCGAGTGACACGTACACGTGCGAACATACATAAACACATCCATCCGACTCTGATCGCGAATGAATACATGCTTGCATTGGCAAAGCTCAGCCACGCCGCGACCGCAAGAAACCTGCCGTCACTGAATACATCAGCGGGTAAGCGGGTAACGATTGTTTGTAGTGGGAGGCGAAAACACGCGAGGGTCGCTCCTCCCCCTTTGACATGGAATAAGTCGAGCGACACGGCGCTGCTGACGCTCGCACGTGCACGCGAGCTGACAGAAACTCGTGAAACTGCATCGAATCGTGGCGTCAAATCGCTGCACGTCGACGATCACCGAAAACCATTGAGATCACTGGAGATATCGTTTGCAGTAATTAAAGACGCATTACGAAACGTTGTTAAAAAATGCGAGCAACACTTTATAGATCCTACGTTGAGCGATGGTAACGGTACAACAAAAGCCTCGTGCGGAGTTTCTCTGCGTTTATAACATTAACGACGTATTAACTTCGTTACCTAACGTTTCGAATACGCGTTTCGTTGATTTGCATCAAACGATCAATTTACTAATTACGATACGGATCACCTAAACCGAATTTTACTCAAAACGATCTCCTCGATGATCCGTCACCATTTGCTAATTATAATTAAGCGTCATTCAATTACCGCACGGTGGAGTTATTCTTAGCAATTACGCGCTGGCGATAACTAAACCAATCCACGTACACACGCAAGGATTCGCGTGGTCGTTCATAGGCGCAGCCTGCGTGTCAAAGCAGCGTTCGATGCGATCAGAATTCCTAGGCACGAATTTCTTTCAGCTATCAACTAAGGTACTCGTTTCGCTGTTTAACGCTTCTACCGTTTTTACGAGTCCGTGGCGAGTTAACATGACATCTTCGACTAACAGGTTAATCCTTCCAGTGCCAGACGACGATACATCGGCAATTTTCGTCGGAAAAGATTGGAGAAATGCGAAGGACGATATATCTCGTTCGAGATGCGACTGCGACGACAGTTTTCAATTAAATAGCTCCAGTTACTTATTTTCTCGGCAACGATAAGTATTTGTTATGTCACTTCGAAGTATAAGCATTGATCGTTAAAATTCAGTCACCGGATGTCATATTTTTCTTTTCGTAAGAATATGTCAAAATTACTTTATATAAAAGAGCAGTTGAAAGTATATTATTGGATACTCGAAAAAGTAAAATTTTAAAAACAAAATTCAGACAATTTTTTCTTAGATTTTAAAAGAATTTTGTTAAGTCAAGATGCGCCACTTTCCGGGTAAAGGATCGGGGCTCAAAATCATCGATCACCATCGAGAAATCGAGAATAAATCGATGGAGAGGAGTCGAATCAGGAAACGAAGAAAAATCGTTCAAGGAAGAAGTTTCTCCCTTCGTCGAACCGAGATGTTCGAACGGGGTTCGTGAAAAAGCCGTAACCGTCTCTGGGCAAAAGCCAATCGATTAGAGCTATAATGGCGGACCTAGCACGAGCGATCCCGTGTTTCTGCGGATTCGAGGAGATGCGCCTGCGCCAAGGATGATCATCAGAGTACGTCGGAAGGAAGATGGAAAGGCCAACGGAGCTAAACGCCTAAAAAATGCACGACGCTCGTCCTGCGGAAGCGGAAGCAGAGGAAGAAGTCGACGTCGATGCGATAAGGTGCGACAGCTTGCGTTCGAGAAGGGGGAGCGGAAAGTCTGATCAGATTTTGGAACGATCGGAGGCGGATGGGAGGCAGAGGCACTCGATCACGATGCGGGGGATTTGGGTCGTCTTATTTCGATTATGACGAAACGATCGTGTCTCCGGGTTGATTTACCGATGAAGATGTTCGATCTTGACAAGATTCACTGTGCGTCAGACTTCTCTGTGTGCTTTTTTTCGAGAGGGAAGTCCCTTACTTCGTCTTGGCTCGTTACGCGTACTGTAGAGTCAAGAAAATTTTCAGATTTCAAAGAAAATCAAGAATTCATCGTTTTTAACAAAATCGACCTTGTATTAGATGTGTACTTATCTAAAGCATCCGCGCAATTAGAGTGACACAAATGTTAGCTCGGAGACCGTCGATGAATAAAGAAGATAAATTCGGAATATTTCCTGGTACGTTCGATTGCATTTTTTTAGTAGTTCTCGATCGAAGTATAGATTTTCTGTGGTAGAAGAACGAAGAATAACGATTTTTTCAACAAAAAAGGATCCGCTGTATTTTTCGAACATATCGAGAGACGAAAGGAAGATCTAAATCGGTTCGGGGCAGGTGAGTCTCGTCTCGCGAGAGCGCTTCAATGGGAATGATATTACGATCGAATTCTTTCGATCTCGAGGTGTCCAACGACGAACGATGCGGAAAGAAAGGTTGAAACGTCCCTACAAAGAAAGGAAAATACCTACGCGTCGCATCACGCGCGACGTAAAACCAAAGAAAAGGTAAGAAAGTTCACGATGCGGCCGATCCCGTGGCTATTGAAAGGGGGAGATGAGAAAGGGGTAATGCTCCAAGAGATCCAGAGGGAGAAATAAAGATGGGAAGGAAAAAAAAAAGGAGAAGAGACGAGAAAAAAAGGTCAAGAAAGAAAAGAAGAGACGACAATAGGGTGAACAGGAGACTCCGAACGATCGAGATCGCAATAGGAAAGTCTCGATAGCACCGTTATTGCTAATGCCTTCGATGAATCGAGCACGAGCATCGATACGCATCCGCATTCGTAGAGAGGAAGGGACAAGAACCAAAGCCTCGATACCGAGAATTGGTCACCGATGTATTTGCGTGTGTGAGGTGTGTCGCCGATATCGTTGCTCTAAGTGTGGGAGAAATTAATTGGTATAATTAACATTTCCGCGATGGACGATAAGGCATAAAAACACATTTTTTATTTTTTAATAGAATGACTAATAATTTAATCCTTTCGCCTCGGAGTCCCTTTCGTAGAACGGAACGTCGTGCCAAAAGTGGAAACGTTAAAAGCGTGCGATCTCCGCCATTCGGAGCCAAGTCTTTTCTCAATCTTGTCTCAAAAATAAAAATAGTAATTATAATGATAACATAATGTCGAGTAATAACTTTTTCATAACAATATTCCGTATGAAACTTTTCAGAACACGGACTCACGCGTGATCCAACTTTTGGCTCCATTTTTGTGGCAGGTGACTACAGTCGCCCGTTGTGTAGAAATGACTTTTTTTTTGTAGCGAGTGACTATAATCACCCGTAGTAGCGAAAATGTTAAAACGACGTGGCACTACGTTTTCGTATTCCGCTAAAGACTTCGAAAAGACATAGAAGTACGTTTCTCGGTCGGATCTTTTGCGGATGAAACAATAAGAAACGATTCGATTCGATACCTCGCGTAAATCCATCCATTGCGCGTCGTCGACTCGAAAAACGAGAAAAGACGACGATAGGAAGAAAGAAGAGGAAAAAGAAGCAATCACGAGAGGCAAGAAACAATCGTAGCAACATGAAAAAGGCGCCGCGACGTCGATTAACGGAAAAAGTATACCTTTGTTCGCGCCGTTTTGCCTCGATCGTCCTCGAGAATTTTGCCTTTTCGCGCGATTCTCGTCTTTCCGAGTCGACGTCCCGACACCACTTCTTTCTTACTCGTCGTTCATTCCGTCGATTACTCTTTAAGAAACATTTCAATTATCGCGACGTTTTCGTAAAGCGTGTTTGCGAAAGACGTCTAATAATAAGTCGAAAAATAAATCGAGGAAACTCCAACTGGAAAAAAAAGGAGTCCAATTATCGTCCGTGCCGATCGTAAGCCGGCTTACGACTTCTCTCGCCTCTTCTCATCTACCGAAGTTCCACGTACGTATCTGTGTACGTATTTTCTACATTCTACGTACGTTGTGCACGGTATACGCAGTGAGAGGTCACGGATAAAGAAGAAGGAATAAAGAAAAGAAGGAGAAAAAGGGGAGAAAATTACGCGATTCAAAGGGAAGAAACGACGAGAGCAGAGTTCGTCCAGTCGACTAGGAAGATTCTCCATGACCCACGAAGGGGACGAGGAGAAGAGGAGGAAAATGATGGCGACGAGGAAGAGGACGAAGACGAGAGTCGCCTCCTAAGAATCCGCTTGTACTCGTCGCTGTTATTTTCCGTCGAATTTTCCAGGCAAGATAAATATACCCCACCTTCGTCCTCGATGGCGAACATTAACGATCGAGGCTGGCAACAGGCCTGGATAACGCGTCGCAAGCCCGATAAACTCGCGATTATACCGAGAGCCACGAGACGAGCGCGTGGATCGAGCCTAGATCCATCGATTGATCTCGCGTCGAGCCATCGCTTCTTCCAGTCTACGCGTAGACTCTCAATCTACGTGCGAGCTTTACGTTGCGTGTCGTGTACCCTATATGTAGGACTCCTTTTGCTCGGTGCATATTTTACAGCGCTTTCGCACGGTTCGTTCGCCTTTACACGATTATTTTAGAAACGTTTTATTTACATTTTGTTATTTTTATATCGTGCTATCGAGTGCAATTTTACAGTTTAAATTGCTACTCGTATCGCTCTAACGCTTCTTCTGCTTTTATTTGAATCGTAAAGGTGTTTGATCGTGGACTAGTACACGTAGAACTCTTTACTCGGTACACATAAAATTGTATAGAATTTCTACGCGGTTTATTCATTCTCGAGCAATTTTTTAATACGCTTCACTTTTATTTGTCTTTACACCGCGAGCTATCGTATGCAGCTGCAAATTTTAAATTGCTTCCTCTACCGCCTGATTTAATTTAACGCGAACTTCGTACTCTGTCGCGAGTCGATTGCTTCGCGACTCTGTGTATCTACGCGGTTTATTTTTAACGCGTTTTATTTATCCTTGACACTTCAATTAAGGATAAATCGTCACTTTGACATTCGGAACGGTCAGCAATGTGTTTAATCGTACGGTAAAAATACGAACGAACCTTACGATATTCCTAATATTCGTGAAATTTTAAATTCCACGTTATTTCCTTTACGAATCGCGTTTTTTCCTCGCCTCACCGTCCCGTTTGAAATGCCTGCACCTGCCTGCTCGTAGACCGCGTCCAATATGAGCAAGGATCGAACGCGTGACGAAAACTCGCACTTATCCGCCATGACAAGTGATCGTTGCCGCGCAAGACATCGACGCAACGTTCGAACTCCAGCTTCGAAGGAGGCTCGAACACGATTTAGACCGTTGTTCCTGTATTTGCTGAAGAAGTTTCGAAGAGGGAAAAAAGTATTCGAATCCTCCAGGCAAGGGCGAACGAACGAACGAACGAACGAAAGAAGAAAATCAAAGCTACCGAAGACGAATGGAGTCGAGCTACCGACGACCTGAATAAACACGGCGCAGCTTCGTTCGAAGGCACGTGTAACACGAAGTCGAGCAGACATTTCGGACCGAGAGCTGAATCTCGCGCGACAGAAGACGTCGCAACGAGCGTATGGAATTCACGCAACAGCGGACAAGAACGAACGAGATGTACGTGATCTAGCCTTTTCTCTTCTCTTCTCTCCTCTTCGATCTTCCCTTTCTTATCTTCTTCCTCCTCCTCCTCCTCCTCCTCCTTGGCTCCATGCGACTCCGAACTCGTCTCTCTCGGTCCGTCGGACTCTCAAGCAGCTAGGAGACGAAGAGACGGAAGGGGAAGAAGGATTTTCCGGCGACTCGAAGGAAAACGATCGTTGCGAGAGGCTCGCCGTCCTTTGTGGCCGTAGGACGCCGCCGCGACACGAGAATAATTACATTAATTTCATCCTGGTTCGTACCAACGCGCCTTCCCTTTAAACCCGGTCTCCCCTACCTTAATTTGCGACGAATCTCGCGGTGACCTCCCACCCTTCCAGTCGAAAAACGAATAACGTGCGAATTATTCCACGAGAATAATCGAAATTGTCGATTGATGCTAATCGAAGCATTCCATCGTTTCGAGTTTTCAATGTTGGTAAAAAAAACATTGCTATCCCATGAGAAGCAGCCCTAGCGGCGCGAAATATCGAACGAATATTCGTCCAATATCAAAAATATATTTTGTTGGAAATCGAAATTGTTGATTGGGGTTGATCGAAACGTTGCATCATCTCGAGTTTAAATGTTGCTAAAAAAGCGATGCTATCCATGAGAAGCAGCCCTAGAATATCAAATATATATTTGGGTGGAAATCGAAATTTTTGGTTCGAAGTCGATCGAAACGTTGCGTCATTATCATTTTAGGTGTCGTAAAAAAAAACAATGATACGATAAAAAGCAACCCGTTTCATTCTTTCGTAAAAATTCAACGCATTCGTTGCAATTAAGAAATTTTCTCACGTATCGATTCGAAGCGTAATTTTGTTGCTTTTCTTCTCTTTCTCGTGTTTACGTTCTCTGATTAAAATCTCAGGATGGGCGAGGAGCGCAACGATCTCGAAAACGACACTTTCGACATCGAAAGGTTCACTCTCGAACGAATTTACATCGAGTGCGTCTAAACCCGGTTGTTAACCGAAAAAATGCACGGTTCTACGGCTGCGTTGACTCTTTTAACAAAAAGAAAAAAAATAAAAAAGAAATTACGCTTTTTTCGTTCCCCGACTTTTATGCATGCAAGTACGTAGGTGAGTTCTTCGTCCTCCACCGAACGCAACTCCTCGTTAACCTTTCCACGGCTGCTGATTTTAATTTGAAAGCAATTAAACAGGAAATGTTTGTTTAATCCTGCAGCGTCTCAATTTCGAAACTACTTCGACGCGTCGACGCTAACGTGATTCCAGCTAATAAATTTAGATTGCGTTACTTTGTCGGAACTCACCGTTCCAATCGTAAGAGTGCGTTTATTCGACATGGACATTTCGTGCGTCCATTTGATAAAAATTAAAAACATGTAGAATACCATTTGCAAATACAAGTGGAATCAATTATTCGAAATCGACGTGTCAGTTAAACGCGATATTCTGAAAGGAAGAAATTATATCCTTGAACATCTCTTATAATTCTTCTGTAGCCTGTAAAAATATAAAACGAGATGAAAATAAATGCAAAATGAAATGCCGGATAAATAAATCGTGTAAGAAAATGACTCACGATCAACGATTTCGTTTTCGTTAACAATTAAACGCGTACTATTTTGTCTGATATAAGCTTACGACTTCTCCACTGCGAGTCTGACCACGCAGACACGTTTCTACTGAATCGGTACGAGAGCAAGGGACCTAAAATATAAGGTTAACCACTTGTGTTGGAAAGACGTACCGCGCACCGCAAGATGTCAACAACGTCTAGTCGCTAACGACGCGTTGCACACGTCGGTAGGGAATGTAAGGAATCCTTTGAGCAACTACATATTCCAGACTGTATTGAAATATACCATCCTGCAGAAGTTCATTAACAAATAAAATTATTATTTAAATTTTTGTAAAATCCTTTGCGTAAGACTACGCATCCGTGAATTATTCTCTAACATAATTAATCGGTAGAAAAAATATTTACAGCTCTTCACCGATCCTAAGATGTAAAATACGCGTATGACAGCCAAAATCAA
>JAITYT010001259.1:366442-379683 GCA_025433975.1 Liostenogaster flavolineata
GGGACGAGGAGGCGAAAGAGCTCGAAGGAACGAAGAGGATGACGAAGACGAGGAGAAGGAGGAGAAGGTGGAAGGAACGCACGAGCAAAGGCGGTAAGAATGCAAAGGGTCAAGAGAGAAAGAGGGAAGGAGGGAGGAAGGGAGGAAAGGAGAGAGAGAGAAGCGACGGCTGGCACGTACCCGCGTCGTCTCTTGGATTTAGGTGAGTGGATGATATGGAGAAAAGAGCGCGCACGAATGAGCGCTTCTTCCCTCCGACGAATCTTGATGATCCCACAGCTCGATGAGTTCGCGGTCGATCGACGATTTTGTACTCGTGAATCGCGGAATCATCCGATTCGTTTCGAACGCTTCTCAAAATTCTCAACATCACGGACGTCATTTTTCGAAAATCGGACGTGTCTTTTATCGTCTATCGAGCCTAATTTTGCTTCGAATCAACCAGACCTATCCCTAGCTTCTAGGAACAAGTAAAATTGAAAAATATCGTTAGATGATTTCTAGATTAAAGGAAGAAGATACCAAAGGCACGCAGGATGTTCGTCGATCGTGCTTCACTTCGCGCGTTATGTTGTATTTTAACAAATTATTTCCAGGTTAACTCTTTCATTGCTAAAGGCGTATATGTACGCTTTCACGAGTCAATCAATATATACGAATGGCGTAAATTTACGCCCTTTGTATTTTTTTTTGACTATGATACCTATTATTACTATTATACTATCGTTACTACTATAATACGTTGTCGATAAGACTGATATGGTTATCAGTATTATTAAGTGCACGCGATATCGAAAGCACGCAGAACGTAGAATTCAACAAACCTAGCTCATTCCGTTTCTCTGCGACAAAAATCCTTCGATAACCGACTTTACGCATCTCCTTCGGGACCCACGGGACAAAAACCTATCGCGAATGGCGCGACAATGTTCATCGAACAGGAAGCTTCGTCGGAACAGTTGATCAGAGCCAACTCAATCTTTCCGAATCTCGTTTCGGCTTCATCCTCGACCGAGGGATCGTTCGAAACTCGAGCGAGTCTAACAACTACTTGCATGCGTCGAAATTTAACGTCCCACTGCTTCTCCTCCTCTTCCTCCTGCTTTCGCAATCTTCCCGATGCGTCGAACTTTGGCCCCGATATCCGAGAGCCGCTGGATGCAATCGACAGATGCTTGTTAATATTTCCGACGGAGCCGACACGGCTCGAGGTGAACGAAATTCGTTCGTTCGGGCAGCTCGTGACAGTCCGATGCATTTTCCTAAGATGCGAGTCGATCGAGAGCACGGCAGCACGGCTCCTTTGCATTACAGCCACGTGCAGCTTCCATCGCGCCACTGCCTGATAAGAAGATACTAAATCCGCTGACTCGGCGACGCCAGGCCGATCGAAATTGGTGCCGTTTGTTCGTCCGCCCTCCGGCAAACGTCGCGCATTCTCGCGCCTTTGACAGAGACGTTGCTACGCTTCCGCCCACGTAAGACGACCTATACACGTTTTGGGGTATTATCGAACGATTCCCATATAGACAGCCATACTTACTCGCGTAACCGTGACAAAAATAAATGCGCGATCTTCGTTAAATCTTCTAACCAGAAAATAAGTCGCTGTTGACTTAATTATTATCTTAATGTTACTTGATTAAGATCTTAATTAGACTATTAGACTTAATTAGATCTTAAGGTGCACAGAAAACTGATGATTAAAAAAATAATTAGATCTTTTTTTCTCGTCATAAACAAATCGTTCTTCGAGAGATTAATAATCAAAGTAACTTGCTTTACTAATTTTATGTTAACGAAATAAGGATGTTTGGGAATCCTAACGTGCGATGATGGTTGAGTCTAAATTACATACATCGTATTTTGACCAAGTCGTGAAATCTTCTTTTTCCCTGGAATATATCGTACAGTTTTGAATCGAATAGAAAATGTTGAAAATCTCTTTTGAAGGCAGAGTATGACGAAAGTGCTGCGACACGAGGGTGAAACCCTCCTCGAGTCACGAGCGTCGAACATAATTAATTTGCATGGCCCACGCATAAGATACTAACCTCTTTTACTATCTACCTAAGGTAACGATATACTCGAATCTTTTTGCTCGCACTGTCTTAACATTTTCATCGATGTAAGACGTAAAAAATCTGCTTCGACGTTCTTCGTCTTTCATCGAGTCCATCGTTCTTACAAAAGTTTGACCTGCTCGTGTTCCACCTTTCTATCTCCCTCTGGAATCTCAGAATTATTTTCTGGGGCTTTTCTTCGACTCTAACAGAAAACTCGATGCATACGGTCTACCTGCTCCAACGATCGCGAGTTCGATAGCGTCTTAGTTTGCACACCAGCGACTTGCGATTGATTAATCGACAGTACTGTTAGATTCGAGCTTGAAAGCGCGCTTTCACGTTTTCGAATTTTCATCCGTGAAAAATCCGCGGAAAGCTCTTCCGCCTCGCACTTTTTTTTAAACAAATACGCGATAATTTTTTGCTCGAATCGCCCGCATAATTAACACGTAAAAAAAGTACATCACGTTTAATCCGGCTTAGAAACTTGCGGCTATGGGTAGGAAAACGTACAAATCGATACGCGATTTTTATAATTTCACAATCGCACGATTCCTGGACTGTTCGAGGCAAATAGCATCCTTCCTCGGATCAAAGATACGAGGTGGTCGATTTCATTAGGAAATTTAGAGGTAAAACTCGATCCAAAGCGAACAGCTAAAAATGAGTGAGAATTAATAGTAAGTAATAGAGTGAGAAATAATAGAGTGAAATTAAATACAACGATTACACAGATTCGTAAAAAGAGGTAAAAATAAAATTATATCCAATGATTAAAAAGCATCGACAACAAATCGTACGATCGTATCGATCGTACAAAGAATAAGAAAAAATCGTAATTTTTTCAATTTAATGCGTGTAAGATTCGTTAATACCTGTTTCACGCTTCTTAAGTCTCTCGATATCGCTGTACAGTACGAAAATGATAATCCAACAAACATACGTTCGAAAGTAGCAAACGCGAGTTAGGCGAACGTTAAAAAATGCACGAGTCAACCGAATGACTTCGTTAAGAGTTACGAGTTTTTCAGGAGGACTCGGATGTTCCTTTTCTATTATGGTGGAACTGTTTTTTCTTTTTCTTCTTTTTCATCGCAACGCTTTTAATTGAGATTAGCATCGGAGACCGAGCTTGCGAGCCGAAGACGAAATCGAGGCGAGTTTTTTACGGTTAAGCGGGAAATCTATTCGATCCAGTGTGTCTCGGGTTTGAATACAATATTACCTAAAGTGAAACTATTCTTATCCTTTTTCCCGTACTTGCATTGGCTGCATTTGAATTTGTATGAGTCTGCAACGATACTTAACGTATTTATTCATTTTTTACGATATAAAAAAAGGTCAAGATGCAAGAAACTTTCTTTTACTAAAGAAGACTTGCGTACTTTTATGGATTTCACGCATACGCGTGCGAACGTATCGTGCGAATCTCAGATGCGTTTTTACGTTGGTTTCAAGCACACGCGTATTAGGTTATTCGGAAAGTAATTTCGTTTCTTTTTTTCATGGAAAAAAAACGTTGTTTTTTACGCTTTTTAATGTTGTTTTTATGAAAAACTGTTGTTGAAAAACGAAATTACTTTTCGGACAACCTGAACAGTCGAAGACGACTTTATTCTAAAATAAAAATTGACAAGTTATTAAGGTAACCGTAAGAAACTTTTTACGGTGGATATATTTGAAGAAATTTATGAAAGGAAGCATTGAAAAGGTACGTTCCCCGTAAACTTAGACGAAGGATGCAAATACGTGGTACGCGCGAGATAAAAAAGGCAGAATCGCAGCTACGTTCGATTTAAGAGAAATTCTAGTCCAAGTTACACTCTGATAGAAAATGTTCGGCAAATCTATATATGTAAATGCGCGGATAATTCTCTTTGTCGGCTGATATACGTGCATTATTAATGGCTATTTCATTCGCTTATCCTCTATCTAAGGCGTAGTTAAACTGCCGTAGCTTCAAAATTATCCAACATGGTTTCGTGAAATTTGAAACGCACCCCCAACGTTACGCGTGGTACAACCGAATTCTAATTCAAGTTACTCAACGTTCGTTTACAGAGTACAAGTAGAAATACAGCGAATATCCAAATGAAATAAATGACGACTCGCAGACTTAGATTAAGAGTATCGTTCTTCTGATGCGTTAGAGCAGTTAGATAAACCCAGAATTTTAAAATGTAAACTCACTCAAAAGTCAGAGCATTCGAGCAATCTCCAGATCGGCTGTATCGCATTGACGTTATACCACTCACGTATTCCCACCATAGTCTATCGTATTTCATCGCAATCTTGAGAGGATTTGACAAAAGCGTTCGATGTATTCCAAAGAAAGTGGAATCGCTTGCTGCATCAATGCAACGAAACCCGTTTTGCTCCAAGATTCCCATAGCAAATGACAATCATTGTACAACAATAAAATGCTGCTTAGCAATACTATTTTCGTATCCCGCCTAACTTTAATAACATATAATAATATAATTTTATATAGTGTACGAGCATCGCTAAAAAATATTTGGTCCTTAATGAGTTAAAAAGATATTTAACTTTGTTCTTAATATTGAATTAACACGTACGATAAATATTAGACCTATACCAAACTTCGTTGTAAGTCTCCTTGTCTTTATCTTCATCTTTCCGATATTTGAAAAGAATGTCTAACGAATATTTTGTAGAGTCTGGAAGGTAGAAGAAGCAACATGAGAACGTCGAGTCGAACGAAGAAAAACAACGCGCGATCGCGTAGGAAAATTCTAACGAAATTTGGGTTAGGGAGGATCAGGGAGGAACGTCGTAAGAGCCAAGACTTACGTTGGCACGGCAGCAGCACGTGGGTGGCTTCGCGTCGACCAAGGATTACCTTCCAAAGGAGGGATGAGAGGAGAACGCGTATGGCTGCCATTATCGTTGGCATTAATCGAATTCAGGCTCGGGGGCATTCGATGTCAAGCCTGTATCATGTATGTCAAGCGAGTCTCGTGCGTCGAGTTACTCGCGTTACCTTCTACCTGACCGATCATCTTACGGAACTCGACGAGAAGACCAGACACGTCAGACACGTAGCAGGTGAGTTCTCGCATGCAGGAGTACTACCTTGTCCTTTTTCAAATTTTTAAAGGATTCTGGGTCGTCCGACGACATGAAACACGACAGCCAATTATTCTTACGAGACTCGACGACAGAAGACGAGATACGAAAAAAGGTAGAGTCTTCACTCCTCGTAGTTATTCGAATTTTTAACACTTTGCCAGCCGCGCGTTTATCGTATCGCCGGTTAGCGCCGGCGAATGTCACGCAGATTCTACTAAATTTATTAGAATTCTCATCTTCGTCTAATCTTCATCTCATATTCATCTCAGGTTCACTCATCTTCATCTCATCTTTATCTCATCTTCATCTGGGTGGAAGCTGGGGGGAAAATAAATT
The DNA here is from genome assembly GCA_025433975.1 of Liostenogaster flavolineata. Taxonomy (NCBI): domain Eukaryota; kingdom Metazoa; phylum Arthropoda; class Insecta; order Hymenoptera; family Vespidae; genus Liostenogaster; species Liostenogaster flavolineata. Next base: position 371,935 of record JAITYT010001259.1, read on the forward strand.
TGGTAGAATTTAATAGAATTTTAATAAATTGAGAAAGATAACAGTGAAAACAATTGTTTCTCTAAAGATAGTATCTATATGTAATCTTATTAAAATTTTGTAATGATAAAATAGCATCACTGGTGGCGATAAGAAGTTACGTGTGCGTGACAGCGGCTAGCAAAGTGTTAACGGAGTCCAGATAATCCAACGAAATCAAACGCAGCTGGCAGTTGGTCTTGCGATTCGGTTAGAATCTCAGGTGGTGATGCGCTACCTTGTCCTGTTTCATTTTTCGAGGATTTCTGAATCGTCCGACAAAAAAAACACAACAATTCGTCTCACCGATGTCGACGGAAAGAGGACACGCAAAAAGATGATATCTCAAAAAGTAGGGCACCTCCTTGTCCTTTTCCGAATTTTTAACGAACTCTAGGTCGTCCAACGACGCGTAAAGGACGAAACTAATTATTGGGGGAATACGTTGCATCCAACAAGCAACTGCTGACCGTCCTGACTTAACTTCCTTGTTAAGTATGATTAACGAAGATTAAGTATGGAAGTTCGTACCTCGTTTCCCTTTATAAATGTCAAACTGGGCAATTCGATCATTTGTCGATTCGAAAAAAGGAGATATAATCAAGAAGAGCCACGTAGCATAAACTTCGAATTCTTTAGAATTCTAAAAGCCAATTTCGTTGGTCGTTCTTCTATTGGCGAGAATAAAAGTTTCAGAGACGAAAGAACCGTCGAAAGCGTAGTTACAGAATTCAGACGATAAGAGGAGAAACGATTCTCTTGGATAACGAATCGCCATCGTGAAGATTGAAAAGATTTTCTTATTCTTTCTAGAAGAAGGCTGCATCGACAACGTCTTTCGAATTTCACTGTAGATAGAATAATAAGAAGGAAATAAGACGACGCGTGGAGTGGCCTTAAAAAAGGGGAGGAAGCAAAGGAATTAATAAGATTTAATCTCAAAGAAATTTCATCTAACGAGACTTTAACGCTCGTATAAACGCGTTTGATCGTGTCATCTTTCTTCACCGTAGAAGAAACGCAATATTCATCGGCAAAGATACGAACTCCTATCTCGATCTAACTTGAAAAAGAAACCAGACGAGAAGACAAAAGGAATCGTTCGAGTTATTCGTATTTTTTACCAGAGAGACAATCGAATTCCTTGGTCCTGATAACGTCGCGACCATCGCTTTCCGTTCTTCGGTAAAAGCTTCCAGGAAAAATATTCCTTTCTCTTGGCTTTTGACATTAAACAGCATCGTCAACTTCTCCGCTCTGTTATTATCTTTTATTTGAGTGAAGTACCTCGTAGAAAATTGCAACGAAAAACAAATCTTTTACAGCTTTAAAAGCTTTTAGATCTTCTTCTTCTTATTCTTCTTGTCCTCTTTTTTTTCGTTACGTGTCAACACTTCAGTATCCGCGATGTTTGCCCGAAATTTCCGTGCTCCATATGCTAATTATGTTTGACGATGAAATTTACATACTGTCTACATCACCCCTGTCTCTCGTATCTTAAATATTTGTTAATATTATACGCGGTAATTTTTCCTCCCTGATATTTTTAAAATTATAAAGACTGAGATATATGAAGGTTAATAATAATAATGTTAAAGGTTGTATTTATATCTTCAAAGACGAAATCGAAGCGATTGACGAAGCGTGCTTCGCGATTATTTGTGGAAAAAATGGGAAAAATATATTTCCCGCTTTTTTGACAACTGAACGGACGCCTTCCGCTTTCAAATAGGCCACGAAATTTTGAAGAGTCAATAATGTTATTTTAAGCGCTAAACATTATAATAAATATCGGTATCAAAAATGTAGAAAAAAAAGATCTTTGCAAAAAATAGACATTCTGACAGTATTCAACGTTCGAACGAATAAAACTACGATAAATGATAATATAAAGAAGAGAAAAACGAGAGCCAAAGACGTCAAATACGACTCGTGTAGAAAAATATTTGATAAGGGTATTGAACATCGCGAGAAAGAAACCTCTCTTTATTGAAAAACGTACGAATAGTCGTACGAAACGAGAAATAGAACGAACAGTAAGGAACAAAACGAGATACAATCATTGAATTTTAATGAAAACGCGAGGCGCCGTATCGCTGCTCTTGAAAAAGAAACTCAAATTCAATACGTTACAGCGGCCGACCCGAATTTATCAAAGGATCGGTCGTGGCCATACACGAGGTAAAGGCAGATACCGATCGATCGTGACACTGAGAGATAAATTTCAATAATTCACTCCAAGAGGAAGAAGAAAGGCGATGATGGAGAACCCAAAAGTCTTTCCAGTATCAATTTTTCGATGGATCGTATCGAAAATGTCTTTAAAGAAAGAGAGAGCTTTTCTTGAATAATTTCTTTTCCACGTTAACGGAAGCTACTCTTTGAGAAGAGCTTTGTTACCGAATAAAAGTACGAGACCGCTCTTAGCCATGACACAAGAGTAAAGATTTCAATAACGATAAATTAAAATAAATTAAAGACGAAAATCAACAAAGGGAATTTTTCTATGTATGATTGAATCTATGATAAATTCATTCAACTCGATCCTACAAAGATATCGCGAGCTAAAACAAACAAAACGAAGCGGAAAGCTTTTTAGATTTCTTAGATTTTATCTAAATTTTTTTTCGTTGCATTGTACGAGGAAAACGATTAAAAAAGATGCTTTTACCGATTCGTTTTTCCTTCTATCGAAAAAAATTAATTCTCGTGATAATATTGTATTTCGTAGAAACGTCATTCACAAGTACTACATAACGAAAAACTTTCCGTATAGGAAGTGTATTTATTTCGATCTGTTAAAACGTGCTTTGTTTCCTAAAGTTAATTTAAATTTTTCTTGCTTCGTTGTACGACGGCGACGAAAAAAACACGACTTTTTCTTTCCATAGGAAAAAATTAATTCATATCGACAAAACGACGTCCGTCTTTTGAGTCACGATTTATTAATATTTAGGAGCTTAGCGCTCTTTAAATTGAAACAAAGGATAAGCAAATACGAGTCGCAGAATGCCGAAATCGCATGAAGAAAAATTATACGAGTCGCACACGTTCGCGCGTTACGAGTCAAATCAAAGACAATGTAACTGACTCGAAGCTGGAATCGCGCGAAGAAAATTCCTTCAGATTCTTAGATTCGCTTTCCCGGTCACGAACGTCATTTCCATCTTCTTTCGTGAAAATCTAAGATCCTACCTGCGACATATTCGTGCTCGTTAAATCGCGCGCGAGATGCGATCTTACGACGCTATAGTCGAACATTAACTTCCACTACGTGCTCGGAATCGTACTCGATCGCGATGAATTTTGTCGAAACGAATACAATAAACAAAATTCTCCTCGATCCACATAATCGCCTTTCCAGTTACGAGAATTTCTCACTTTTTCAACGTCCAGACAAAGTCTCCTAAGACACTCTTGGATCCTGTGTCACACGGAAACGGTACCTTTTGTTACGACACTCGCGGATCGTCCGAATTTTAATAATTTATTTTATTTTATTAATATTAATTAACATCTCAGTTTCACGATAAGCGAGCTATTTTAATTTTTAACGAAATTTATTCGACTGCAATGCTATTTTTAAAATTGAATTATAAAAACATTTTTCGGAGAAATATTTCGAAAAAATTTCGTAGAAAAATGCAGCTTCCGCTTAGTACCAATCGCAGCACGAATGTCATTAATGCTGCTAAAGAAATGCAGAATTAACCTTAAACCTTAGGTAAATATGTCATTTCATAGTAATTCGTTAAAAACGTTTCAATCGCTGACTTTTTCTAATAGCTCACTTATTTTCGAATTTTCTAACAGACTTAACAGCTTCACCAATAGTTAATCAACTTCTGTGGCCTGACTCGACGTACTAAAAAAGCTTGCGTGGCATTCAACGTATTTTTCAATTCGATACCGTTTACTTTGAAAAACAAATAATAAAAAAAATTCTTGGCTAAACCGTTTCGTCAATATTTGTCTTTGAACATTTCAAAATAAAAACGAGCAAAACGTGGACAAATTTCGTGTAAACGAAGAATGTATTAAAAAGGTCGCGCGAAGGCGAATAAAAACTTCCAAAAAAAAAGAAAAAAAGTGTAAAAGTGAATCGCGTAGAAAGAGTATCGTTTAAAGAGAGTTCCAGGTGCACGTCGTTACACCGAGACACGCGAAACGCGCTCTTCCTTCCCGTCCTGCCATCGTAAAATTCTTTTCACGATGGATTTCGCGGGACGTCATCTCGTCCGCATGGCGAGTCGCTCCGTGGATATCGCGTTTCCATTTACGCGACGATGTCGGCGCGACGTCTCGTCGCCGGCAATTCCGCGCCCTCGTAAAACTCCGGCGACGCGATTTCCTGCCCGAAAGATCGTACCGTCGCGATTCGGACGCTGAGCAACAACAGGGAGACGCGAGCGCATTGTCACCTGACTTCTTTCTTCGGAAACCAGCGATGAACGCCTCTTGCGTCCTGCAGAAGACCGAAATCACCCACCAGGGGTGTTGGAGAACTCCTAGCGAACGTAGGAACGTTGCTCGATATCCCAAGCAACGTTTCAACCGAGATCGTTTACTCGATTCTCTTGGGTAATTCCTCCGTCTTTCTCAAGACGAGAATCAGGGCTGAATAGAAAGGATCCGCGCTAAATGCGATGAACCAATGTCGAAATAGTTTGAGTTTGATTCCAGTTTGGGATCTATTTTTAGTGTGAGTCAATTTGAAAGACCCGTGTGAGATCGTAATACAGCACGCAAGATCAGGAAAAAATTTAATCCTGCAAAAAATGAAGGTACAAGGATGAGCACTTTTCGAGTAACAGAAGGCGTGGTGAGATGACTGCGCTCAAGAACGCGTTAGGAATGATTTTGTAGAAGAATATTAGCCAAGAACTCGGGATGGCGCGTCACGAACTTCAACTCATCGAAGAAACACGCGCAAAAGTGCAACGTGTCGCGTAGATCACCATAAAAGTGTAGCAACAATGGCGCTGTACAAACTAAAACGAAGCATATCGTCCCACAGAAAGGACAAAAATGGGACAAAAGAATGCGAAGTATCGAGCAGAACGCGACTTTTTTGCGGTATCACCACCTATCACCGTTCCGACGCGCAGTCGAGCTTATCGCATTTTGACGATTCAGCGATAGTACGTGGCTTTTCCTTCGTTAACATTCCGCTTGGCTTTTTCTCCGCTGTAACCCGAACCTACGCGCCTCTCGATTCCACACTTCGCTTTCCTCGACTTGGATTTCGACTTCGTTCGTTAGCAACGCTAGGATACCTCTTCAGTTCTCGATCGAACTTACCACGTAAAAGCTATCGCCTGTGAGTAAAACCGAGCTAAAAGAAAAGGTAAAAGTTCGTTGGACGCACGAGCGAAACGAGGACCGCGAGCATGGCACCGTACACAGGGTAACGCGCTCGTCTACACGGCTATTGGACGATGAAACTTGGCACCAGTCGCGTCTCGATTCGAATCCTTCTGTAAGTACGTTATTCCGGGCCAAAACCCTTATTCAAACCCCGTTCGCTTGTCCGTAAACACTTGATGACTGGCGCGACGAGACCAAAGGAAAAGATAAATTTACGATTAAACGGACTTTCACGGGTAATGGAACCGACGTCGAGTAGATATTTGGCTCCGAACGGCGCAAACCATGAGAAAGGTGGCTGGTTCTCTCCAGAGTTACCCAAATTCCATCGAATATCGCTTACTGGTCGATCGGTGGAATTAAAAACTGCGTTATTGGACTGTAACGTGAAATTGTTCAGTCGAGGCAAGTATCGCGTTTGTCTCCTAATAATCGATTGTTTCTTTTGCTACTCTGAGACCTACTTCTGTTAATGACGAAATCTCGATCATTCGCCATAGTTGAAGGCTAACGCAGATGTTCTTCTACAGTTCTGTCAAAACTATCGTGTCGTAAAAAGCTAATTGCTGATGTTTGCTAGCTTCAATGTCCCTCTGCTCTTCGCATTATTCTTCTTTGCAAAGAAAAACCTTCTCTTTATTTGAAATTCAAACGATTCGTTCGTGAATGGGTTTGCGAAAATTTTGATCATCGTTTTGAAACGCGTCGCATGGTCACATCAAAATTATTACCACTTCGTTGGACGTCGGTTAGCCCATCGAATTTTTATCCCGGAATTTCGATCGTCGAGGTCCATCGTCCGGACGCTCGTTCGGTCTTTCGTAATTTGAATCGACGATTGGAGAACGACGCTTGATAATTTCGACTCAAACAAACTGCCAAATTTTTACCGCCACCCCGACAAAATTTTAACGAATCCGCACTGTAGCGAAGAAGCCAACGATCATCGCGTTCTATCGGTTGCGATACAAACGCGAACATCCCAGAAAGGCCAACTGACGAATCGAAGGAAACACGTGTTAATCGCTTATTTCATTTTCTACAGACTCCTGATTGGTAATAACGACATCGAATTAACATCGATCAAATCGAAGTACCCCAACGAGGCTCTTTAACTTACCGCCAAATTAAGGGGACTCGTAACGTGGTCGAAACGTTGCTGAGAGATCGAGACGCTTTATCGACTGCTACTGGTGCCAAAACACTTACCTGAAACACATAATTAACAACGATATTAGTATAACGCGATTGAGACACAGAAACAGTTTAGTGCATCGAATTGGTAACTAGGTAGGTGGGTATTGGATGTGCAAGCAGGCAGGTAGGTAGCTAAGGCTCTGTCCCTCTTGCTTTTCCTCGAGATGAGAGTACGAATGGATCTACGAGGCGCGTTTATTAGCTGAGAAAATTGAAACGAGCTAACGAATGATCGCACGACGGGATTGCTAATGAGACACTCAAAGTACATAACTGCGTTTGCGACATTTTGAGATAACGAACTGCAGTCTGACGCGCTACGGTGAACGGAAAAAACATACGTTCGGGTGCAAGAGAGAACGTTATAAGAAAGTCGATATGGTCGCGAACGTTACCACGATGAGAAAAGAAATAACAAGGGAGGACAGAAATATTCGTTCGAAAAGAGAAGCAGAGAAGAGGGTTGCACTTATAGTCAACGTAATACTTTGAAACGTCTGTTCTCGTCTCATGAATTTCTGACGTTTGAGTAACACGATTCATCCAGCCTGAAATAATTCTTAACATTTTTCAACGTGATACACGTGAGCATCCCCTGATAGCACGAGATGTTAACCCACTGACTTAAAGAGACGACGATTCACCGATTCCATTCAACGGTAACTCTCCTAATTAATTAAAGACATAAAAATAAAAGATATATTTTTCAAAAGCAAAATTGCCATGAAATAAATCGTTATTTTGTGACAAGAGGATCGCTCGAGAAATATTAAGGCAATTAAATACAGGGTGACCAATGGGAATGTGTTGAAAGTAAATAGTTATTACTTCGTAACGAATAGGCCAAGTAAAATGAATTAAGCGCCATTTTGTAGAGAAAACTTGTCAATTTTGTTACCATATATATGAAAGAGAAATATAATATTTTCTTTTTTTATATTGTGTATTTTAATCGTTAAATTATTATATTTCTCTTTCATCTATATGGTTATAAAATTGACAAGTTTTTTCTACAAAATGGCGTTCAGTTCATTTTATTTGGCCTATTTGTTACGAAGTAAATAGTTATTACTTCGTAACGAATAGGCCAAATAAAATGAATTAAACGTTATTTCGTAGAGAAAACTTGTCAATTTTATTACCACATATATGAAAGAGAAATATAAT
>JAITYT010001259.1:384884-405379 GCA_025433975.1 Liostenogaster flavolineata
GAGTGTCGTTTCCGACGAATTGTTATTGTTTGGATTTTGATAGTAAATCAATTATTGAAAACTCTTATAAAAACTCATTTCGTTTTATTTTATTTTCTTTATTAAAACACATCACATGTTTTCGTTCGTTATTAAAAACAAAAAGTCTATCTATAAAAGACATCTAGTAACTGAATTTCAACAGTTAATGTTTCTACTTCGAAATAACAAAAAATATTATTGTTATCGACAACATACGTAGTTACACCAATTTAAACGAAAACTTCGAGAAATGCAGTCGATGCAGTCCCATCTCGTCCTTCGCATTTCTCAAATCGTTTCCAAATGACGATGTATCTTCGTTGGCACGAAAAAGTAATTTTAATTTAGTGAAGTAAAATTCAATTCTATAGAAAAAATGGACTTCAACCAATTATATATTTTCCATTTTGTTGGATGACTTTTTACCATCATTCTGGCAAGATCCGTCTTTATTTTTACAAAGACCTTATATATACGCGAACGATCTCTTGAAAGGTAAATAATTGTTCGATCGCAGATACAGAGAAATATTCCGAAACTCATGGTCCGTACTCGTATTCCAAATATTTAAGGGGCACACAAACAAACGGGAAACAATCCTCTGTTTATGAAAGGATCGACGCACGAAAAGCAGATCACGTATGAATTTTTTTTTCATTCGTTGTCACGGCCGTGTTCTCGAGACTTTTCTAGTTGAAACTTTTTTCTTGCTCTATCGAGCAGCCTTAAAGTATGTATTCGTGTATTTCGCCGTCCTGGGAGAGTTCGAAAAGAAACTTTTCATGCGGCGGTATAAACTCTGCGGGAAAGATAAGTTCGAAGAAAATGACAAGGAAGTCCTTCCATAACGCTTTGCAAACGTAAAAGTAAGATGTTTCTTAAGACGTTACGACGACGACGACGTTCCGTGACCGGAAAGCGCCGAGTTGCGGAACGGAGCGAGAGGTTCGTTGATCGCTCGCAAATCGCCCGCTCTATTCGCGTTCTTTTTCCCTGAAAAATATTTTCGAAGTTACGCGTCTAGTCGTTGATGCTCCTTCCAAGCTAGAACCTGCTAAATCTCCCTGCACTTCATTCGATGAGAGAATATACGATAGGTATATCACGAAGCTTTCATACTTTCCGTAGAAAATGTTCGTGTAAAGGGGCAAGTAAAGTATCGACATAAAAAATGTCAAGCAAGGAGGTTTTACGTCGAAGTTCTACGAGCCAAACGAACCAAAACTTGGGCGATGAGTAAAAATGGTGGATATGAATTACGATGCTTCGACAGAGGGTGAAATTGTGCTTAAATTCGATCGACTGGAATCAAGTGGAAAATTATACACGTTGATACGGTCGGCGTGACCGTATAAAAAAAAAAAACAAATTGCTTCGAAGAAGGAAAATCGCTTGACCATCTTCGACGGTTTTACTATACTTCGGTCGAGTTCACAGATGCCCTCGAGCGCTCACGTAACATTTTCGTAGGAGTATACGCTATTTATCTTTCCTTCGATCTATTCTAATACAGTATTCGAATTTAAATCCACTTTATCATTAACCAGCGAAAAATCATCGCTAAAATAAATATAATATAATCGCTAGCTTAAGCAAAGCTATAATCTTTGCTCTTTTCTATCTAGATCTTGGCTCAATAATTTGTCGACTGGCTAACATTTCAAAACAAAGAATTTACATTCGTAGATCGATTCAAAGTAAAAATATGAGTTGCTCCGCGGGACAAAATCTACGATCTTTGGTCGTACGACACGACTTTTGAAGTAGTCGGTGACCGTCGTGCACCGGGCGGTTCTGTACCTTAATTCGTCTTTTAAAAATGAACGACGGAGGTCGTCCGTGCGACCTCTGAAGACCCACTTTACGGCGCAACCACTGCAAGGTTACAACATGGCCACGAATAGCTAAAACGCGCCTCGTGCTTGACACGATAAACTCCCAACAGAGAATAATCATCCTACTACGATCATTCTTACGACATTCGACGAGACGCTCCGTGTATTAAAAAACCTCATTTATTCTTTTACAAACGACAAATATACTTCCTGGAAACTACTTTTAATTTGTTTTGTATAAAATTTAACGAACATCGTCAGCCAACGAATTATGAATATCACCATCACTGATTAGAGACCGACCATCAGTACGATAAACGCTCAATGGATAATCGTGCGATCTAATATAACCATATTTGTTATTAGTTCGTCGTTACAAACAAACTACAAAAACAATATTTTAAAACGGCCTGGCGACTTCAGTTCCACACCGTGCTTGAAAAAAACATTCTCAGACCCTCCGGCGATTAATGACTTCGATCTCTGTTCGCTTTTAGCAACGATCTCGTCCTGGAATCTCGTTGGAGACCGCGCGAATCACGGCAACACCCGATAAACCGCTCGAATGCCAGCGCGCACATTGTGAAACGTGGCGCTCGATACGCGAAGGAAGGATCGTAGATCGCAAAGCGACGGACGAACAAAATGGAAACACCAGCCGATAGGATCGATAACAGTCGCGTTTCTCCTATTTTTGGGTACCTTTCTCGCCCCTCTCCCCTCTTGAAGCGACTACGACGAGTCACCAGGAAAGTAGCACGGCTACGAAGCCCGTAGGTACTCCTTTAACCCTTTCCACGATGACTATAAAAGAACAGCCAACGATCACGAAAATGGAGCCAAAAGTTGAATCATGTGTGTATCCGTGTTTTGAAAAGTTTCACGCAGAATATTAACACATCGGCTGATAAGTTTCCTGCCTGACAAACAGATGACGTCACGAATACAAAATTAATATTTTTTTAGAAAGTGCTAACCTTCAAAAGATAGCTGTAAAAATGTCTTGATGATCTGACGTTTGGTTCAAAAGTTACAGTGACTTTAATGAAACATAAGAATTTCGCGTGTTGATAAAACATTGCTTTTTGATGGGAAAAAACACCGTTGAAACGAAAGTTTGGCTTGATAAGTATCGTCCGGACTCTGCACCAGGAAAATCGACCATTATTGACTGGTTTGCTGAATTTAAACGTGCTCGCAGGAACACCGAAAAAAGTCCACAAAATTGTTTAGGCAAATCGTAAAGCGAAGATGCAAGAGACAGCTGACACTTTAAAGATATCAAAGGAACGTGTAGGCTCTATTTTGCATTACCGGGTATTATTTTTAGGGAACTTATCGGCCGATGTGATATTATTAAAAAGTTATTGCTCGGTATCGCGTTATGATCGTAATTACTATTTTAATTTTTGAGACAAGACTGACAAAAGGCTTGGCCCCGAATGACGAAGACTGCGCGCGCTTAATGTTTCCACTTTTGGCACGGCGCTCCGTTCTACGGAAGGAACTCCGTAGCGAAAGGGTTAAATGGTTTTAATGCCAGTTGCAAACGTTAACTCGTACAAAACGCGTCCGCTCCCAGGATAATACTAAAGTTCACTTTCCCCTCGAACTTTCGACGAAAAAGTTCTTCCTTCCTAATCCCCTCCCTCCGTTCTTCTCCCCTCCTCTTTCTCTGTCTCTGTTGCAATCTCCATTTCTCACGAAAAAATCGAAGCGTCGCCAACGATTTTTTCACGTAAACGAGGAAGAACGACGCCTTCGTGCGCGTTTGAGGCGACGTGTAATACTTCGAAGCACGTAGAATGATAGTTGCTCTAAGAGACCATGAAAATCGATGGTCGCGCCTGTCAGCAATCGGAAAAATCGTGGGTAAGAGAAGTGGAAGGTACGAATAAGCTCGAAGGAGATAGATGGAAAAGATTGTACAGTAAATTTAGTTTTTGACGTTCGCGGCGATTTTTCTTCACCTTGGAAGCATGCGAACATTCGTAACATATTACGAATTTTAATCAATCGCTGCTCGCCTTTCCGCGAGAACTGCTAGAAAAACGCTCGTTATTTCCAACTCGAGAGTTTAAACAGAAATCGTATAAGCGTTCTATTTGCAATACGAGAATAAAGAAGGACAATTTGACAGTTGACACGTGTTTGCATAAATTCGCAAATAACGAGAATAATTCAATTTGTGATTCGTAAACTTTTTATCGAGCTTTCGATCGGACGACGTATTCAGGCACATCTGGTACTTCTTTTTACACGATCATTACACATTCATACGTTTTATTTAGTCGCATTTTTATCTTGAAGCACCGAAGAAACCGATAAACATTCGAAGAACGGTTTGATCGAGACTTTTTCTTTTGTTAAATATCGTACAAGAAATATTTATCTCATAAAGTGTCGCCATCGAATGCAGAAACGTTTTAAATCACTGTTTCCATCGTTCGTTATAATTTGATGCAAATTTGATATTTCGTTGCAAATAAATCACTTTACACGATCCACTTCCAACACGTTTTATTCCCTCTTACACGATATTTTTAACGCGCTTCATCCACTCGCATTTTTATCCTCGAATCAAGAAAACCGACAAACATACGATAAACAATTTCGTAACGTCCTCCTCTGTGTCATTAAATAAAGCAAATATTTATGGAATAAATACGAAGCGTTTATCGAACAAAATTTCGTTATCGAGCGCAGTTCTACGTTTCGAATCGCTCTTTCAATCGACTGATTCATTTTACCGCAAATTTTCGACCTTCTTTATACGAACTCTTTTCGCATGGTACGCGCACAACCATCGTACAAAAAGAGACTCGAGTGTACGAGGAAAAAATCTTTCGAAAGATTCTCGAGTTATTCGTCGAGGATACCTCGTTCGAATCCTTTTCACTTACACGATTAACTCGAAAACCCATCCTCGTCTGTTTATTCGTCCGCTAAAAGTCAGGCAGACGAGACTGTAGCAAATCCCACGTAATTCCAAACGCGCTTCACTTATTTAGATCGGTATATGTTCTTTCCCCATCGTCTAATTTACGTTCCTCGAGAGATCGACTTTAGTGGAAAAATATTTGCCGATCGCGTATTCGCCGGACTCTTCTGCCTGGGATGAGTTTGAAAGTGCTCTTCCTGACTATCTCTCTTCTCTCTCTCTCTCTCTCTCTCTCTCTCTCTCTCTCTCCCTTCGTTTCCATCTCCGTCTCTCGTAATGAGGCGACAACGATGTCGAGGTCGAGCGGAGTTTCACAGACTGAAATTGAAGCTTCGAAAGTTTCACGGGCCGAAATTGAAACTTCGAAGTCTTCGAGTACACGATGTAACGAGACGTTACGTATGTATGTGGTGTCTCGTTTCAACGCGCGAATGCCGCTTTCTTCGAGAGGATTTGAGTGTAACGAAGGACGTAAAAGCTAAAACCTAAAATCTTTGATCCACGAAGTAAACGATTGTGACTGGATACATAAGGGAAACGTCTGTAAAAGAATCGTGGGAGTCTTCTTAAGTCTCTCAAATCGACGCCATTTTGTTCTGGAATGGATGAAATATCTTTCGAAATGACGATCTTTTATTTTACAAAGTTTTAATACTGTATGTAATTATAAAGTATAGAAGAATATTTTTTTTTTCGAAGTAAATTTCTTCCGATAATTTGAGTTTAAAAATTTATTCCAAGCACGTCGATGGACGTCGATACGTTTATTACCCTTTCCTGATTATCCATCAAAAGTGACAGAACCGCTCTATCGTCCAAAATCTTCGACTCATCGTTGCGAAGGAGTACGCAAGTTGAAATTTCAAAATCGTTCGATCGACGCGTCAAGCTCGCTCGACGATTAACTTCAGCCCATTTAAAAACAATTTCCTCGATCGAGCGTCGTGGACCCTTTCTATCTCACGATTATAATCGTCACCGCCCGTGAACTAATCCAACGTCACTCGCTCGAATGTAGGTTAAAAGATAAAATATTGCAAAGTGGCTCGCGAAGAAGCCAGAAAATTCAAAGTTAAGAGAGGTGTCGTTATTCTCGTAGATTTCCTTACACTTACGACAACCGAACACCGTTTTACTGCCGCTTCTCATCATAACGAATTCGAAGTCTATTCTAAGATTCCACGGAGATAATTTGAAAAGCGGGATAGCTTTCGGATATATGATGCGTTCTATAATATAATGATGAGATGATATTAGGGATCCAGGATTTTCGCCATTATTTTCAAATGGTCTAGTTTGAGTTCGATCTTCGTTCTACAGGAATTGAAAACCTGTCCACTAAGTGACAAAAGATCATCATTGTATAAAATTATTTGTTTTAATTTGACGAAAAAATACAACATTCCTTGAAAAATGACAAAAGGTAATCGACAAAAAAGGGTGAACATTAGCTTTAAATAAATATTTGTAAAGACGTAGCAAACTATCGTTTTAATTCTGCTAAAAAATACGAAACAATATTTTTCTCGAACGGATATCTTAAATATGCGAATTTAAATATTTTCTACCTATTCCAATGTCAATCATAGTCTGAATTTCTTACGACTTTTCTTGCAAGGAAAGAACGATACCCTACGACGAAGAAAACTCAGCAGAGAAGCACAAATCAGAAGCTACTCGATACCAAACTCCAAACACGATAAACACTTTTTGCGCGTATTGCGATAAAACTACCGCGGCGGATTAAATAGTTTAAAAATTTCAGCATAATAAACGACCGAAGCGTCGAGATATTACGGTCCGTAATTTTTCCACGTTATTATATCTCGTATTTTAATTTTTACAAACGACCCTGCTCTCCATATTTTCATTAAAGGGTATCGAAAGGTACAGTTTTTCCTCTCTATCAACATTCAACACGACCAAACACTCGTATGCAAATATTAACTTTCCAAAAAAATTAGAATATCACACACACACACACACACAAGCTCGAAACTAATAAACAATATTTTCTCTGCGAAGTTGCAGGAAGCCTCGCACGCACGATGTAAGCGAACGATTTCATTTTATTTATATTTAGCGATCAAAGTTAAATCATATAATTATGCCAGAGATATAAAGGAAAATACGAAGGTATTTTTTTTTAGCTCACACGAATGCTGACGCATTCATCGAGAGACATGAAATACTTCTTTGGTCGCGTCAGCACGGAGCACGTCTACAGTTCGTTCGAGATTAAAAGCTGTCGGTACTTTAAACTTTTAATTTTTCAATGCTGATTACGAGAACGCGTAGTCACATTCACCCGCGTTTAAAGGATGAATATCGCTAAGACTACGCGTTTTCGACTCCTGCCAATTACTCAAAGTTTCATCAAACGCGTTATTACGTCCTCGAACGAACGAAATCACGATCGAAAACGTACCGTCTCGCTGTCGTGACTTTCCGAACGTTTTCCGGAGAAGCAAGCTTTACAAACGAGATCTCTAAAACGTAAAAGCGCGAGAAGATTTATTTGTTGCGAAAAGTAACAAAGTAACAAAGGTACGGAAGGGAAAAAAGATCAAAATGTTTAATCTCTCGTCGCAATGCCTTTCAGAACGCTTTCTAGCAAAAGAGTAATCTTTAAAAACGAGATTTCCGAAAAAGGAAACGCAGAGGAAGACATATTTATTGCTGGAAGTAACAAAGTAACAATATGATGGAAGAGAATAAGAATTAACGAGACCAAGTGGTTAAAAAATATTGCTGTACGCGAAGACAATTTCATAACCTGAAAAAAATTGATAAAGAAAATTCCTGCGATTGCTGTTATAATTATCGCGAAAATTTTAAATACGAATTTAAATTAAATTAAATTAAATCGACTCGAATCGAACGAAATTAAATAAAAAATCTATTTTACGATACGACGTAATTGTAAAAAAAACGGTTCAGCTTATAGAACCATTATTTATTAAATTATTTATTAAGAAAAGATCGATTCTATCGATAAGAGATCCGTGTATTCGGACTCGAGTCGCCATAATGGATCATTCTTTAGTCCCGACAAAGAGCTCAAAATAACGAGAAAGGAACTATGAAAGAGCAAAAATTAGCGGGTCCGTCCATGCGAATGGAGAATTTTTTCGTAGTGTTTTGCGAGGACGAGAAGCCGTTCGTCCGGCGGAATGAAATTTCAATGAAAAGTTACGCTCGTCGTTCGTGCAAACTGACCTCGGGCTATGAAAGGACGAGTTTGCAGCTGTTGCTGACATTAAAGCCATTGAAATACGCGCTGCATCACCGCGTTTACGCGTGCGTTGTTACGTCGTTATTGTAAATCGGTTGAATGGTGGTAAGATAATGCGAATAGTGCGTATTTACGAAGGTAGTCGCAGAAACGCCGATGGAAAGATAAATTCCCGAAGGATTCCGACTTTTATCTCCCGGGTTGTCATCGTTTGAGCACACCGTACCAAAATTACAGTCTGAGATATCGCCGCGTATTTATTTTTCAAGCGCATACGCGTCCTTCGCAGTTTTTAATTTCGTCGTGTGGCACGAATTTTCATGGAGCACGGACAATGCACACAGTGTGACGTTTAACCAGAGAGAGTGAAATATCTTTCGAGAGGTTGAAATAATCAAAGAAATATTCTTACAAAAATTGTTTAATACCAAGATGAACTCTTCGCATCGTATATTTATATATCTATAAATATTATATAATAAGAGTAATAAATATTATAAAGGGTTAATAAATTGCTATCGACGAATGATCGACGATGCGTTCGAGCGTCTTGTTTCCCCGCGGATTTAAATTAACCGACTGATTTTTCCGCTCGAACGAAAAAAACGCACGACATTCGAACGATGGGAGGCGAAGGCGGCCTTCTAAAAGGCATCGTCCTCTCCACGACGAAGGAGAAGGAAATAATGGGCTTTGAGCGTTCGTTGATCCTCCCTCGTCGCTTCGCGTCGTCTTTAAGCAACGACGAATCAAGGAAACAAGCGACTAGCAGCGGTTTATCGAAATATTTCACCAACGACGTTCATCGAGGCGAATGAACGCAATAAAGTCACGAATCACGATTTGGATTAAGTCTTCTCGATCCCCGTAGGAAAAAGTAGATACTATCCGCAAAGTAACCTGTATCAAACCCCATTCTTTAATCCGTTCGTATCGAAATCGAGAGGTTCGCTACGATAAAGACACGTCTGCATCTTGAACATTAATCGTACATTCAATACAGAAATTTGACGGGGAATTAAAATCGATAAAAACCCAATTGGATCTTGAACATTAATTGCAAGTTCGATTTAAAGATTTGACGAGATATTCGAATCGATAAAGACGCAACTGTATCTCGAACACTAACTGTAAGTTCAATTCAGAGATTCGACCTAGAACGAATAAAGGAAATCTAAAGAAAGATGTCGAAGCTCTTGGATTTGAGAACAAAGATAGAGATTCGCTTAGGGTCAACGTTCGTTTCTATCAGTGTCGGCCGATGTCATAAATTCATTAGCACGTTGTCAGTAAGTACAGAGGTTCCCCTGTTCCATAAATTTACACCCTGGATAAACGACGTTTAACGAACAATACGTTCTTCCAACGACGAAACGCGGCTAGGTCGTATTTCTCACTTCTTTCCCCTTAAAATTGCACTCGTCGTCGCAGTTTAATCTCTCCCTTTCTCCTCTTCTTCTCCTCTTCCTTCTTGTACCCTCTGACACATCCAAAACGAAACCACTGCCCTAGATAGTGTCACTTTACCGACTCAAAACACAAAGAAAGATAAAGAAAGAAACAATCGCCAAGGCAACCATGCTCGATCCGCAGCAAATTAAACTTTTGTATGCGTCCCATGCGTTTTTACTCGTTAACACATTGAACATCACGCCATATATACATGACGCGTTCAGGAGGTATATATAATGACAAAATAATAAAAAATGTGGCTACTAAGGCCTTTATCCATAGAACATTTATCTAGCGATCGTGGGTGACCATCGAGGATTCTTGATGCGCTTGATAACTGTTTTGACATATTTTCATACGGGTACATAAAAACGATTATTTACAGCGTCTACTTCTGTATTATATATGTTTAGAGCCTATTATTGAAATGCCCACAAAAAAAATCGAGCGATAGATGAGAAGCCAGGATTCAAATCCGGATCTTAGCGTTACGCGTACGTCGCTCTAGTCCAGTGCAACCTTTTTTCGATAATTCCGCAGCACGCTACAAGTAAAAGCTTGCAAATACGTAACTTACAACAATACGTTTATCTTTTTATTAAATAAAAAACAATAAAATAGCTCTATGAACGTAGATATTTACACAGCCAAGGACTCTTGGTAGCACAGTGGTTGCGGACCACTACTGTAGTCCACTAAGCTACTCAAGTCACAACGACATCGACATTCTCATAGACGTTTCTTAAGCATGGCAGTCGGTTTTTCTCTTTCCTACGTAGATATAAATATTTATAAATATATATATATATATATATATAAATAGATATAAATTATTATATCGTGTAGTAATGCGGCCTGTATCCAGACGCCCCCAAAAGAAAAGATCGACCGTCTCTGCCGTGACGTCACGCGTCTTCGCGCCAACGAAGCACACGTGCATTTTTCCGATGCGTTTTCTCTCTTCGTTTCCCTTTCCGTACCACTCGGCTTACGGCGTCCGTTTCTACGCGGTATGTACAAAATCGATACGTTCACGCCACACCCTGGTAAAACGTCCAACTTGAAATTTCCACTCGAAGGTACGCGCGCACGACGCACCGTGCTCATGGAAATGCGGTAAACGGACGGTACAAAGTGCCGCGGTATGAAACGAAGGCAAAGACGAGGAAAGGAGAACGAGATAGAGGAAGTGGAGTAGGTGGAGAACGCGAAGCACCGTGTCGACGGTTCTTAACCTGTGCCGCGTTGCCAAAAGACATAGAAGATTCCCCTGCAGTCGCGCTTTTCCGCCTCTCGTAATCGAGAAAGCGGAGAGAAGATTCCTCTCGTCGTTCGTCCGAAAACGAACGGAAGCATTCCAGATCCAAAAAATAAAAGGCAATAATCCGTTTGTGAAATTTTGAACGAGTCACGAGGAACGAGTAAACGATTCGAAAATATTCGTATAAATTTTCATTTAAATTTTAGCAATTTGTCTTAATTTTTGTAACAATCAAAGCCAATCGAGTCAATTACGTCGATTAAGACATAGTTTCGTTGGTATAGGCAACAACCTATTGTTCGTGTAATTTTTAACGGTGGACGAACGAGCGGATGATACAAAAAAGCTCGTTAAAATTTTCATTTGAATTTTTCCAACTTGCCTTCGTTTTGATAGTAATCAGAGCTAATCGAATCGATTCAGCCAATCAGAACGAAGCCTTAATTCGCCAAAAATGTTCATTAAAATCTACATTTGACTTTCTACGATTTGTCTTAATTCTGGTAACGACGTCAAAAAAGGGAGTTGACAATTGCCTCCTTTTCCTGGTGCTCTCCGTTCTCAAAAAACGTCGCGTGCACACGGAAGCGAATGCAAGAGCAAAAGCCAAGCGGAACTATACCGCGTCGTCGCGTTAATGACGCTGACGCCAACGTCGAACGTTCGTCATGATCGAACGGAGCGAGGTTTACTCCGATACGGATTAGCGCGTGCAAGCTATTGATTTGTACGCACGTATACGGAGTGTTCATTTCGAAATACATTCGCGCGGTTTTCGAGTTTTTCCGATGCACGCCGAACAGGGGCGTGCCAAGTGTATTTATCGCCTCGGTAAAAAAAAAGCTTTAAACTTTAAATTAAAATCAATTTTTTTATCATAAAAATCCCTAAACTTTAAATTAATTTAAAAACTTCGAAACTTCCATTCCCGTTTATTTTCTCGCTTAGCTCGCATACATATTTATATACCCGTTATCTGTTTATCAAATATTCCCACTATATCAGGAATATAACAGAAATATTAGATATTTGTTTCTTGCCACCCTATCGACGATCCATCGCGGACTGGCACCGAACAAAGAACGCTGAAATTAATTCGAAATAATCCGTGCAATGATAAGCTCAGCGCAATTTTACCACGTGCAAATTGTCGAACGAAAGCAAGGAATTGTGAAACGAAGGCAAAAGGACGAAGAACGAATAATGGCGTAGATTTTTCATTAATTACACCGCGTTAAGCTTTATTAGGATCCACGTACGAAACGGGAGTCGAAAGATTGCTGCGCTCGACGAAAGATCCAAGGAAGATATTACGTTTCGATGCTCTCTTCTAGAAGAAAGCGAGAAGCGGAACATTGAGAAACTCTGAGCGTAGGAGCGTTGCAAATTGCAACGAAGCGGAACGTTTCTGAACGCTTACCTTAACTTTGCGTCAGTTCGTAACGTATTTTCGCGCGAGTTTACGTCTAAGTGAGAAACAGCTACGACGAAAAATTGAAGTTGTCGCTGCGCGAGGAGAGAGAGTGTAAAAAAATAAGAAAAGTGAGAGGTAATTTGCTGAAAGCAAAAAATCAATCCAACGAATCGCGTCGATCGTAAGGCGAATTTTTATCGAGAACGTTTTTTCGGCCATAGGCGTATCTGTTGTATCACGTGACTCGCGAAAAAGAAAAACAAAAAATAAATACGCGAGTATACGGCAATCTAGTTAAATAACGCGTTACTCTGTATGACATCGCGTCAATACGATACGAATCTATTTTACAAGCGTTTCCCCGAGCATACACCTTTTCTGTTGTTGCGGAATATTCGACGTAATTACGTCCGCTTCCAGCTATTCTGCGAAACCGATGGAAAAATATAAAAGTCCTCCTTTACGGCGTGTACAATACACCTCGAATACATTAATATCATTGCGAAGAATGAAAAGCAATTCGTCGATAAACACGAATCGCACGCTTCGAAATATTATGACAATTAACGGAAGAGTTAACTCGACAATTTTTATTTTGATAATTGTCTCTATTGCTTCAGACGCATTTCTAGGTATAAACGCGTATGTTAAATACGTATGATCGATAATATTCTACTACATTTGTATGATCACTTTCGGCCATTTTGAAAAACCATCGTTCGTTCTTCCTCGTGACTTCCTAGCGCGAAAGTCAAAAGAGAAAACAAGAAAAGTTGAACAGCAGTCTCGTGAAAATAAAATTTTAACAAAAAGCGAAACCCTTCGCGCGCGAACGTAACCTCTCATCGACCGCTGACGTCACTCACTGGAAAAACACGGAGCATTTCCCATGTTGGGAGACGTACGATCACGTAGAGGTGTCGTGCCGGCGATCGTGAGCGAAAAACGAACGCGCGATATCGACAGAAATAGACAAAAATTGGATATTTGTAGGTTATGTCGTCGACCGCGCTCAATGAAAATCCGCGAATCGTTACGAATCACTTTGCGAAGTGCGAAACGGTCGAGGTTGCTCGTAAAGCACGCGGACGCGTTTCAATACGAACGAAATTTGCCAAATTTTACGAGAGATTCTCGTTTCTGGTAACTTTTTGCGGAACACTCGGTACATGAGTGACTACGCGCAGGTGCAATTCCGACGCGCTTATCCCTTGATTTATGACAGATTCGACGCTACGACAAGACAAAACATGATCTCGCTCGTCTCCTCGATCACTTTCGATCCTAATACCGACGCTGGACCGTAAACGTTAAGTAAATGAACTGCGAACGCGCCACGCTGCACCACCGCCAACTTCGCGACACCCCGGAATGATAAATTCCA
The DNA here is from genome assembly GCA_025433975.1 of Liostenogaster flavolineata. Classification (NCBI taxonomy): domain Eukaryota; kingdom Metazoa; phylum Arthropoda; class Insecta; order Hymenoptera; family Vespidae; genus Liostenogaster; species Liostenogaster flavolineata. The sequence continues at coordinate 398,428 of JAITYT010001259.1, forward strand.
CGTTCGAATTTCCCACGCGCGGGATTTCCAAACGTTCGACGTTTAAAAACGAATTTTATCGAGGAGACGACAAACGACTCGCGTGAAATTGTGAATATCGCCGTGTAAATATCGAATTGTGAATTCTGTACGATCGAGATTTATAGAAAAAATTTGTAGGAAAAGGTAATGACACTTTACGTAAAATTCCGTTTTATTGGTTAACTTGTCTTTTGGGTGGCGTAACACGTATGAAGAGATAATCTAAATTTTAAAGCGTTGAATTAATAAGAAATGATTATTAGCCTCGATAAATCTAAAGGAAGTAAAATATCAACGCAGAATTCAATCAAATGGACAGTTCATGGAACTTCGCAGTCGCACTCTCGCGGCTCGATGTCAACAGTAACATCGATCCAATTTCTATGCAGATAATATCGTAAAGCAGCGCATATTTTCCCGATGACTCGTATCGCGGCAATGCCCGCTCGACACCTCGCTAGAAAGCACGCATGGATAATCTCACTCGAGAGGAGAATGAAGCAGAACCGAAGAAAATAAAAAGAGAAAGGCAAGAAAAGCCACTCTTCTTTCATTCTTCCATTCTCGCGGCCGTATCCGTTTTCCGCATAAATCGCGCAGTAATTTTATCTTACCGATTTATAGGGCTATGAATGCAGTCGAAAACCTCGAGGTAGTTCCCTCTTTATTAGAATTTATGAAGGCTCGTCTTCGCGCGGTGGAAATATACCCGACGCGTGCCGCATCTGCAATTCAGCGCCAATCCAAAGACCAAAACACTTCTTCGCTCGAAATCATCAGTTCCAGTACGGTTCTAAACGATCGACTTGTTCTTAAAAGCACGTCTAGCCGCTGTACTAACTGTCGAAAGGATAGAAATATCTTCAGCACGAGATTTGACACTATTTCGAGTCCGATTAGGGCAACTTCGTGATTCAGCCCCAATCCAAAGACCAAAACACTTCTTCGTCCGAAACCATCAATTCCAATACGGTTCTAAACAATCGACGTGTTCTTGATGGTACGTCTAGCTGTTGTCCAACAGCGTGGAGATTTCTTCTCGAAAATCAAGTCGAAGAGATTAAAATCTTCAGCACGACATTTGGACTATTTCGAGCCCCATTAGACTAACTTTGAAGACCAACTAGGAAACCGCACGCGATTCAGTCTCGTGCAGCTCCAACCAATCCGCGAAGTTGACCACGAAGGTGCATCATGAGCCGAAGTGCAAAGAGTCGAGGTCGATCAATGCCTGCTATCTTAGACAAAGCTAACTGACCTAGTCTAACTCTGTCTCATTGTTGAATCAATCTACGGCAATTTTGACCATGAGCCTCTGTTGAAAGAACAAAAAATATTTCATAAGAAAGCCACTCGATCGACTGGCTTGTTGGGCAACCTTGGCACGTGCTCTGGTAACGCGCTCCATTGAAGCTGGACTGTCGTTTGAAATTTGAACTGAAGCGGAATCGAGGTAGCCAGAAAGAGCACTTTATTAGGAAAAGAGATCCACCAGAAAATCTGACAAATGTTGCGAAATCGCTATAGAAGAAGCAAGAAGAAGAAATAGGATGAGAAACTATGTTTTTGGTGAAGGAACGTCGTTCGATAGAAAAAGGACTTGGATGATCGATCGATCGAATTATTCGATAAAAGCATACTGCAACGTTTTATTCAATTTTATTGAGAAATTGGAAAGAATCTAACTATTTTCGTGATATATTTCAAATCGTGTTGTAACTGGTTGATAGAAAAATTAATTAATTAATTAATTAATTAATAAACTCTTTCACAAAAACATGTAAATTATAAAGAACATGTAGAAAAGCATGAAAATTAAAGACAAATAAAAATTGAAAAAAAGAAGGTAAAAGAAAGGAAAAACTGCATCGAATACAAGCGCATTCCGAAAAAATGTCGGTTACATCGTAACAAACGTACATCGCGACGTTTCAAATCGTATTTCTCCCATCTTCTAAAACTATTTTCCCCGGCAATACCACGCATCCCATACTTTGTACGAGACGCTGCTCAGTACGCATTAGCATACATTTTTCTTCAAGAAAAGAAACACTCGACAAGATAAACCTTACTTTCGCCAAAGCGGATATTTCTCAATACGCGTTCTCGCTTGAAAAACGACTAGATAAAAACGTCGAGTGCCGAGTACGAGTCTACGAAGAACGAGCTAAAGTCGCTCGACTCGCGAAAAGGAAGAGACGAATTCGGTTTCTACGACTTTCCTCGACTTGTAATTCGTTTCGATGAGACAGTGAACTACGACAAAAGCGGAACGTTATTTTTACTCTATCACCGATGTAATTAACATTGACCAAAGTCCTACAAGTTTTTAATAACCCAAATTTTCCGTCTAGAAATTTTTTCTAGAACGAGCTAAAAAGCGCGTGTTCCCTCGCGTACAAAATTCTCGAAGACAGGCAGGCAAGCAACCAGGCAGGGTGGAAAATAAACGCGTTCCTCGTGGAATCGAGGGTAACGTTCGATTTGATCTCATTAATGGCCCTTCTTGTTCCTTTCACGGCGCTCATTAACGCGGAAACGAGCCGAGAAGTTTCTTAGTTCAGTTTGATCACGGAAAAGGGGCTTTCAGACGTTTCGCGCGCGTCTCAATCGCCGAGTTCCCGAGCGGCCGCGCTAAATCGATACGACGCCCTCTCCTCTTTCCTAAATCGCTTAAATCGCTAGAAGGTCGCGTTAACGAGATACGATCGAGAGTAACTCATCGAGCTACGCGACTCGCATACAGGATTACGTGGAATTTCGTCGCGCGTTCCGCCATACGACGTCGAAACAGGTACGAGATTTACGCTATAACGGAGAAAAACGCGCCTTTTACCAAATCGATCGACTCTGTAACAACGATAAGACGACATACCTCGTGAAAAGAAGACGAAAGAAAGACGTGTTAAAAATCGAGCGAAAATCGTTACCGCAAGACGTTAAACGCATTTTTGAGGCCAACGGAAGAAGGCGAGTGTTTTCGCGATACATTAAATCCTCCTATAGCGCGATCAATTCGTGCTGCCTAACGTAACGCTATAAGAAACGCAAATTTAACCTGATAAAAAACCAGGTTAAATTCATCAAAAAGAAAAAAATGTCTCATTAATTTCAACTGAACTTTTGGGTTGATGGAACGTTGTTGAACGGAAACTGCGTTAGATAGGCTACTGTGGGCGCCTATAGGCGCTCGACGTACTTTGGCTTTCTGACATATACAAGTATGTAACTGGAAGAAACACAAAAATAAATAATATTGTTTTAACATAGTGAAACTCAGTTTTTTTTATTGCCATCATTGATGAAATTCATCCCTACCTACCCAATATCTCGCCATTCTCAGCGTACCTCGCAACCGCCGGTGCGTCTCAAAGTCAGCCTAATCAAGGGGTTAGCTTCGCGTTATATGGAAAGCGTGCACGAAACTGTACGAGTTTGCTTGGCCTCCGTCGCGTAGTAAAAAACGAAAATCCGTCTATCGAATGAAGCATTATTACACGGAGGGTGTTGTATTAAATTCGAGAAATTTTTTCCTTCTGAAAAGGAGAAAAATAGCTCTAAAAAACGAAAAAAAAAAGATGTCAAAAATGAACGAACGACGATTCATTCTGATACTCCTTATCCAAAATGTCGTTAATCCTCCAGGACGACTAGGAAAAGAACGGAATTTATTCGTAACATCGTCGTTAAAATTGTTCGAGCTTCAAACAATAACTCGTTCGTTAAGCGTGAACGATGCTTGACGTTCGAACTGAACGGGTAAAAAGCGACTAGAGCGAGGAGAAGAAAAGTGATAGACCAAAGGAAAAAGGAGAGAGAAAGAGAGGGAGAAAAAAAAGGAAAAGCAAGAGAGGGAGAAAGAGAGAGACAGAGACAAAATAATGGATGGATAGGCGAAGGGTGGGAGAAAGAGGGAGAAAGATAACCGTACACAATCAACGATGTTCGAGTAGTGCAGAATTGCTCGAGGAAGCGGAAGAGACTGCGATTAATTATGTAGAGAGCGCCGGTGTGAAATATTACCGTTACACCGAGAAAACCACCGATATTCACTCCGGTATTTCATGCTAAACACAGAGAGCTCGACGATCTCGAGAGTCGTGTATTTCGAAATTCGTTCTCAAAGGCACGTCGAAATTCGAATCTGACGTCAATTCACTTCATTAGGGTCTTTTTAACTTATCGTTTTATAACTATCTTGAACCGACGGAATCGTGACAATTCGTCATCGAAATTCGTTCGAACTCTCAGCCTCTCGTTTCAATTCCGTTTTTATCGTTGGCATTTATCGATACGCTATTATAAATCATTTACGATAAATTAATGAATAAATGAGTTAGAATCGCAGATATGTCGCCTACATAATTAATTTTTTCCAATAAAAAGGTAAATAAGCTTAAGTAAATATCTTGTTTCCAATAAATTAATTTCGAGCCTACGATTTAACAGACTACGTCTGTGTTTTTTTTATTGGATCAGCCAATTTAACATTAATGGCATTGAAAATTTAACGACATCGAATATAAATTTCATATTAATTAAAGATTTAAGTCTATTTTTTAATATTGCATGAATACGTGTTCGATGCACTCTGCCACTAAGAATCTTTTGTGCTCCCATGCTGCTGAACCTGCTGCACCTGCTGCGTTATTCAGATCAAAAGACGAGTAACAACGGTTATACAATGGTTAACGAAATCGGTGACATAAGCGCGATGTAGAATTCATATCAATTCAGGATTTGAGTCTATTTTCGGGCTTTCATCCTACCGCACCTGCCGCGTCGGCCACATCAGAAGCCGAGTATCAATGATTGTATAATGGTTAATGAAATAGACAGCAGAAACGCGAAATCCTACGCGAATCGCGCTTTACTTCAAAAACTCATCGGCTTCGTGACCCCCTTCTATTCGGTACGAACGAGAAAAGTTTCGTAGTACAAAAAGGAAAAGGAAGGAACATTTTTCGCGCATTACAACCTCCTACGAGCGCGGAGCTCCATCCTTTCATCATGGATACGAAGGATACGATGCGCGAGAGAACAGGCAGGTCGGCGAGAATCCGTAAAACGCGTGGCGTAAATCGAAGCGTTAATCCCGTCGTTAGGCGCGTTCTATCGATCGTTATCGCGTCTTTAACAAGTCGAAACGCGAGTAAAAAGATCGCCACGAGAAACGAAAGAAGGAGGGAGAATGGGAGGAAAGAAAAAACCACCCTGGCAAGTAAAAGGAAAAAAGTAAAAAAAGAGTTACCAAACAGAGATAAAAACGAAGAAATGCAGAAACGCAAGGCGAGGGAGTGCAAAAAAAAACGATAGCGATGCAGAATAACACGATTTGTAATCGTTGCGATCGCGATAGTTAAAAACACCGAAAACTCGAGGAACACGAAGACGGCAGGACACTAAATTGTATCCTGCGAATACGACTGCTACCAAATGGCGTTCGATGCAAAGAAGAAAAAAGACAAGGTGGTGGTGAAGCAAGAAGAAAGGAAGAGAAAAAAGACGAACAAGCAAGAAGAAACAAGAGAAATAAATAAAGAAAATAAAAGAAGGAATGAACTCAAAAAGAATAAACGAAAGAGCATTAGAAGACCGAACGATTGCGGTCGCGATAGTTAAAAACACCGCAAACTCGAGAAACACGAAGACGGCAGGACACTAAATTGTATGCTGCGAATGCGGCTTGTACCAAATGCCGCTCGATGCAAAGAAAAAAAGAGAAAAAATACGAACAGGCAAGAAATAAATAAAAAAAAAATAAAAGAAGGATTAAACTCAAAACGAATATACGAAAGGGCATTAGGAGAGCATTAGGAGAGCAAACGGCAGCAACGCAAAGCGGCACGATTTGTGCTCGTTGCGAGCATTAACCGGTCGCCCGAGCCAGAAACACCGCAAACTCGAGAACCACGAGGACGGCAGGACGATAGTAAGTTGCATCGAACAGAAACGGCTTGTACCGGTTGCAGCATGAACCTACCTAACGCACCCCAAATGCGACCCTGCTCGAAGAGCTTCCGTCCCTCCGACCGCTCTCCCACCCACGTCTCTCTCTCTCTCTCTCTCTCTCGCGCGCGCGCGCGCACGGTATAAATATACCGGATGCGGTAATCGCTTTGCGGTTTACGGTAAAGCACGAACGTGAAACGAGCGATTCTCGTAATCGGCTTCCTAGAATCGATCGATTCTCCTTCGCTTTCTTTCTTCCTTCCTTCCAAGGCAAGTAAGTAGTTTCGCTTTTTAAATGAGTAATAAAACACTGAATGCTGTCTATTATTCAAAGGACAGACTTCGATCAATTATAAGATTTTATTTCATTCTGTTCGATGACCTTTTGCCATTTCTCCGGCAAACCTCGTGATTCGTAATCGTATAGCTCGAAAGACGTTTTTTATTTAAAAAAAAAGGCACCATTTATTTATGAAAATCGAAACTACTTTCTTGCCAACTCGATATTTCCTCTGGTCGAGAGTAGCAGGAACCTTGAGGAAAAAAGCTTGCGGAAATTAAACGATTGAAAACATTCAACGTTTCAAAAGCCCGCAAACGAAGTCGCGCGTGCCGCTGAACGACGATCGAGCGACAGTCGACGATACCCGCGATTACCGAGAAAAAATCGAGGCGAAAATAGCAGTACGACCGAAGTACGTCGCGTTTTAATCTCATCGTAAAACCACCAAGCGCACGAGCAAACTCTCGACGCGGCTTGGATCGTTAAGAAACAAAAAAGAAGAGAGAAGAACCGAGCAGGGAGAAAGTTGGAGGACAACGAGGCTGCGGAATCATTGGCGCGAGAAGGAAAACCCATTCGTGTTTCCGTCGTCCTCGTCGTCGCGACGCTCCCGCGGAAATTCTCGAAGGCGCGCCTGGTTGCTCACTGTACGACGTTATTTGCTTTGGAAGCGAGCAGAGAGAGAGAGAGAGAGAG
>JAITYT010001259.1:441991-460427 GCA_025433975.1 Liostenogaster flavolineata
AAAAAGCTGGATACGAAAAGTTCGAGGTTTGGGTGCCACACGAATTCACGACGAAACATTTTTTGGACCGTGTTTCGATATGCAAAACACTGAAGAAACGAAACATAATCGAGCCATTTTCGAAAAGATTAATCACGGGTGACGAAAAATGGATTAGATATAAGAATACTATTCTAAAAAGATCGTGGAAAAAGCGAGATGAACCCCCACAAACGACCACAAAGCGCGGATTGACGCCAAATAAGATAATGCTGAATATTTGGTGGGATTGGAAGGGAATTGTATATTATGAAGTCTTGCCTCCTGGTAAAACGATTGATTCGAGTTTCTACTGTCACGGTTGCAACAACTAACACGGTTGAAGCAAGCAATTGAGGAAAAACGGCCAGAATTGGCCAACAGAAAAGGAATTGTCTTTCACCATGATAACGCCATAACCAATTGCGGATGGTCTTAATAATCATAGTACCACTCCCATAAACAGTGCAAATCTCATCTGCAGTGTCCTTTGCACTATTGCCTTTTTTACAGCAATGAAGCACAACGGAAGCCGCAAATGCTTCTTTTGGCTCTCCATATTGAATGATGCAGAAAAAATTTTAAAAGAGACTGTCACCAACGAAACGTACTTTGAAAGAGCTCTGAGATGACTGAATTCGATGCCATAGGCGGCTAATAAATAAGTCTGCATGTTTATATAAATATAGCCAGTCAAAATCATTCCTAGCGTGGTGCGGGAAGAACTTCGGGAACAACCTAACACATCTTTGATGACCCGGTAAAAACTGAGAGTACTTGGCTGGGAAGTTTTGATGCATCCACCAAATAGCACGAATTTAGCATCCTCGAATTACCATTTGTTTCGGTCCTTGCAAAATTTCTTTAATGGTTTAAAGTTGACGTCAAAAGAAGACTGCGAAAATCACCTGTCTCGGTTTACAGCCAAAAAAACCCAGAAGTTTTACACCGATGGAATAATGGTTCTACCTCAAAAATGGCAAAAAGTTATAAATTAAAATGGAACTTACTTGGTTCGATAAAGTTTATTCGAACATAAGAAAAATGTTGCGTGAAATTTACTACTAAAATCCGCAATACTTTTTCCCCAACCCAATATATATTTATATATAATAATCGTTCTCTCTTATCGGTATTTGAAATTAAGTAACTTACGTTATACTCATGTATGTATGCCAATACATATATTACAAAATTTATTCTTTCAGAAGATGAAAAATGACGTGTCCACTATTTTTCAGTTAATGATCCCTGAGATCGAAATCGATACGTGATGCGCCATCTCTTAAACATACTGCCATTCAGCGATAAGAAAAGAGTTCCTCGTAATTCCGATAGGTGACACCAGTACGTGAAATTACAATAGCGCGAATTTATCACCCGTAATTTTAAAACAATTAATAATAAATAGGGTTATTAAAACTCGTGTATTGACTCTGCAATTCGGCCTAGATACGATGCACGTTATAACAGTTGAGGAAGCTGTTCTGATAGCTTGATGCGGACTCATAAACTAATTTTAAAATCTACGACGAGAAAATATATTAACTTTGGAACTGTGCTCTGCTATACATATGGAATTAAAATGTGTTATTTATATATTTTTAATTTTAAGCAAGAAATTGTATACTTATTTAAATGTGAGATATTACGAATCTATCATGTATCTCGGCTAAATTTAAAATAATTTCTTACTTTTCGCATAACGCTTCAAGTCATAAATGTAAGAGATTATCAAGTGATCGAAATTCTAACTCTTGCGTTATTTTATTTCTTTTTTATCAAAATTATTGCTTTAAATATTAGTGACTTACAGCGGCATAAAGAAGCTTTAATTATTAACGTCAACGTAATTAAATACTGTAATTATATAAAATAATATTTTGAACTACCTTCTAAATTAGTTAAAAGCGTATCGATTTATACATATAAGAACATATGTAAGTATTCGCAGTATGTAATTCTATAAATTTATTAGAATAATATTACGAATATTTAAAGCTGTAAAGCAAATACGCGGAGTGCACTTGGTCTCAAATAATGGACCTAAAGCTAAAATGTTTTTACGTTCCATGTAAAATTATTGTGATATATCTACTATTGTTCGACTGGTGTCTCTTTTAGATTAAGTTGTTCAGAATGAAATCGAGGAAGGCTGTAACTCTTGTATAAACTCCAGGGAAACCGGGCTCCGCACAACGATAACCATAAGACACGACACCAATGAGATAAAAGGTGCGATCTTGAGGTGCCATAAGAGGTCCACCGCTGTCACCCTAAAATCATCGAATTAATAATAAAAATTTCTAATGGAATCTATTAATGACAATTAATTGATTTATTACATTTTCAACGTCGATCTCGCCAATCATTAACCGACAGTTATTGGAAAAATTGAAACTACGATCTTAATTCCATGATATCTCTTATAATATTCACTTACTTGACAAGCGTCCTTTCCGCCGCGCCTAAATCCAGCACAAATGACGCGATTATCAATTTTCGTAGTTTCGAAGGATTTGAACGCTTCTTTACACGATTCCATATTCACGACGGGGACTTGTAACTGCATAAGCTGACTGCTTGAAGGACCATCTGCGAAGTTTGTAGATGATTTTATAGTTTTCCAATAAATTATCAGGGAAAGCAACATCCAGCGAACAAAACAAATCATCCAGAAAACAAAAATGCGAAAGAACAATTGCTTACTGAAATAAACCGAACCCCATCCGGCGATGAAAGGAAATATTCTAGATAAATCCTTTTTCCGAATCTCATCGGCCACAGGAAGACAAATAGGATGTAGGTTAGCTACAGAAATAAACAAAATAATGTTTAAAACACTAAAACCTTCTAAAGCGTTTCTATTTACTCGTTAATAAGTTATTAATTGTCTTAGATACTTACCCGTGGGTTCGATCACTGTTGCCAGTCTGAGAATAGCGATGTCACTCGTAAAGCTCGTCGGATTATATTCAGGATGTAACGTTTTAGTTTCTATCAGAGACTCGATAGGATAGGCACCATCGTTTTTGTCTTCCAAATTCAAATCTCCGACGCGTACCATATACAAGTCATTTCGACGATAAATACAATGTCCAGCCGTGACAACGTGCCTAAGTGAAACCAAGCTTCCACCGCAAAGAAATCGTGGAACACTAGGATTCTTTTTATTTCGATACCCCAAGGCAGTTATCCAGGGCCAAGCGCCTAAAACAATACACGTATATGTATTATCACGACGGACATTACGCTACGGAGATTACACTAAAAGATAAAAATACAAAAAAAATAAACTTAATCTTCTATTAACGCGCTTTCTTTCTATTGCAAGTATCACATTCGTACCATTTAGGAGAATCAATCTCTCAGGGATAAAAAACGCTTCCTTTCTCGGCAAATTTTATCAAAAATAGATAATAGTCAATAAAGAAAAGGTAATTCGAACATCCTGTATTTGTCATCTTTAGAATCAAAATCAAGAAAAATTATTTCAAAGTCGATCTCATAAAAACATTCGATTTACGATCGTTGCGTCAACGATTCTTTCTAATTAGATGTGCATACTATACCCAACAACGTTCTTGATTTGATTCCTTACCTTTCATTGAACGTCTCCAATCGCCAACGCATTTCAACATTTAGATCTAATCTCCAAGTTCGAAGCGCGGATCTTCCCCGCAAATGCATCCTTACCTAATTCGGCTGGCACGCCACCAACCACTCTATTGTGTTCCGCCTGGCTGATACCGCACTGAGGCGGAAGCAGAGGACCGTAAGTGGTGTTCCGTGCTTCCTTAACGCCACGTGTGCTCTCGTTGTTCACGCTCGTATTGATGGGACAGCAAACACGCGGATACTGGCCATCGTGGCCGCAAACAGAAGCCCGCAGGAATTGACCCGCTGCATTGCCTTTAGTTTGCAGAAGCTCCAGGAGAACCTGGCATTGTTTGATGTTGATACAGTTGCCGGGTAGGCCTGCCGGATTTTCGCATCGTATCGATTCTGAGAACATTTTTAATATGTTTTGTTATACATACACGTGTTCGGCACTCGCATGTCATTGACGACTGATTACTTTCTTGTCAGCTCAATACAACTTCAATCTTCGTGAAATTTTTTCGACATCGAATCATTGAAAACGATCAATGGGCAAAAATCGTTCGAGAAAGAGAAGAAAATATGAAAAGCACTTATTATGAGAAAAAATTGAAGTTCATTGTTATGTTACAAATTGTAATTACAGTAAATCTTTTTGTTGCTAAGATAGTAACAATTTAAATACAAGAAAAAACTGATATAACATTAAATTTTTATGATCGTCGAACAAATAACGATGAAAGAATGCGAACTGCTATTTGTGATGCATCGAATTACATATTACATCCATATATTAGCATACTAAACTTTTTCTATAATCTTGTTCTATAACTTGTTCTCTAATCTGTGTTTCTATAAATTCGTAATGGGATTTCCGGAATAAATAACTTGTATTTTCTAAATCGTACATGTGTATATATAGACACTAACGGCTTTAGTAACCTTTGAATTACTCTTCCTGTAATTTCCCAATCGATGTATTCGTCGATCGAAGTCTTTCCGGCAATTACTTCAAATTTTATCACGTGCAATTGAACAGCGGTAGATCCTGAATACCTGAATATCTTGCGATGTATTCATCGACTTAAATAAAAATTGAAAGTCATAGAATTGTGGTCAATGCTGTTCCTAGGCTCGAGTTCTAGGTATGTTTGAACTAAAAGGAAGATCGACTGATCAAACACTGTACAAGAAGAGTACTTCTGCGAATAATCACACTCTTCAAACTGACTGGAAAGGAAAAGAAATGGCAATGTATCGTCATTTCGCGCAGCAATCGTCGATGTTCAAATGCTTGCGCAAGTGAAGAACGATCAAAAATAGATTAGAAAGAGGCGTTCCTTAATTACAAGGTAGGATGACGATCGCAAGGACAACGTAAACGTCCAATCGTATTATATGTTTGAACGACGTGCTACCAATGATCGTTCGTTGAAATATTCATGCTAACGTAGAACAACCCTTCCACCGAAAGACGATAATAACTATTACATCTTGAAAGTTTCTTCTGCACGACTCATTAAACTTGCATTAGAGATCGTTATGGAAGAACAAACAAAATCAAATTCTAGGAAGATCTTGATGTGGTTTATTGATTAGCAAACTCGTTGCATCGCGTGACGTTAAGGAAGATTTTGACGCGAAACTCGTTTCGTTTTTCCCAAAACAATTTGTAGCGTGGAAAATTGAATACATCGCCGTATAGATCAATAGATCAATTATAAACGTATATAAACACCGTTTATGCTGATCATAACGAAATTTTGTCAAAAATAAATAAATACGTTTCCATATATACGTAGGAATATCCATACGCTTACATGACATAATAACTTATTGTAATGTCGTATTATATAAGTCGAATATAACTTAAGAATAAGAATCAATTACGTAGTATCAAATTGATTAACGGCCAATAGAATAAAAATCGATGGAATTCATCATTTTAAATTAGCATTAGCCATTTAAAAAGGAACGTTTAATAAATTAGTAGTAAAAGTGATTGTTTAAAACGATCTTAAAAAATATAATTTCAAGATAACGTTACTTATTGCAAAAATTCATCGCAAGGCGTTACAATAACGACATTGTTAATAAGAGAGTTCTTCTCTGTATGTCCAGTATCATAAGTATGAAGAATTAAGTCATACAATATGTAACTATTTAATAAATTCCACTGAATTTTGCAAGAATCGATAAACGATGAAAAGCTAATCAATGCGGAGCTAAGCAAAGAATGTTAAATATTCTTGTAAAAACTGTTGTAATTTTTTCCGTATCTGACTAGCGATAATTGAGCCTATTTGTATTCTGAATGCGCCAGCGATCGATCGTGAAGTTTTGTTACGTATGCCATTACAACATCGATAATAAGAATATCTTATTCAAATTCTTACCTCCAATTTATAAATCTTAAAATTCTTAAATCAAGATGCCATTTAATCGAAGATAATTTAAAATGAGTTTAAATGTGAAATCATTAATAAACATTTTTCTTTACACTTCACTATGTACTAACGACATCGGTCACAAATAAGTTTACAGCCGTCAATTCAAGGCAAATCTGCAGGGGAAAGGGTTACAAAAAGAATTGTTTCACAAGACACCTATTTGTGTCACTTAAGAAAATAAATTCTTGAAAAAAAAACAACGATACGGTACAGCTCTTTTCTTGTCTACCTGTTGCTTCTACAATTATTTGTTTCTTTGTAGATCTTGATCGCTATCTATTAACCACGCGTTTAACGATCATCGACATTTCTAAGTGTCAATACGAATAAAGTGTCTATGATCTTATCTTGCTAATTCCCAATACGAAGCTCATTGTCGGCTGAAACATCAAATCGTTTATCTATCGACCTATCTACCAGTCTTATGACAGTTCATTCTGGTGACGTGTGGATTTCACTCTTAAAATCGACACAAGCAATATAATTCCCCGATATCCCAATAAGAGAGATGCGAAACGATTCTATCACGCGTATGTTCGCTCATTTATGGACGTTATTTGACCTTAGTCGATGAACACGCTCTCTCGGCACAAAGCTTCGAGCCTTGACCGTCTTCGAATGTTCGACCATGACTGGATACTTCGATGTCAATAATCAGCTTCTCCGAATAAGCGACAATTCATACATATTATGGTGCCTTCCATAAAAGTAGCGTTCTACTTTTCATCGAATGAAAAACCATCTATTGATTTATTATTTATAGTTTAAACGATTCTGCCATAACAACGTTAATTAATTTAATTATGTATGTATCTACCGTCATTACGCAAGTTACATGAAAAATATAACTCTAATTGATATTTAAAAAATAGTAAATTTAAATTAATAGAGCTCAGGCCAATTAAAAATAACTTAATAATTTAAAATGAATTTGGTATAGGACGTATCGATTCGTTATTGCGTCAGACGTACGACTTAACATGCTTAACTACCGATGGACATCATTTTTTTAAGAAAAAGATTACTCTTTAAAAAAAACTAATGTTTGACGTTTTGATTTTTATCATCAGAAGCGCGTGAACAGATCACCACTCATAAATTCTCTGAGATACAAAACAATGACAAAAGTATGAAGGCTATATAGGTGTAACAGGTATTTCCTGAAATCTGGCAAGATTGGAATGTTATTACGAACCTTGAGACGATATTGGTTGCAACAGGATATTTAGTAGGCCAAAAAAACCAATTATTATGGAGAACCACATCTTTCGTCGTTACACTCGCACACCTGAAAATACAACATAATAATTATTTTTCACAAGTACGTCAAGAATCACATTCACGAAGTAATTCTGTTTCGAATATTTCTTCATAATTACCCTGTCTACCAATCCGTAAAATTGATGTAACAAAAAAAACAGGATTTTTTCCGATTTACTCGATGAAAATTATTTAAAAAAAAATAACGGCAAAATGATTTCACTGAAAAGAGACTAAACAAAGAGGACTTTGATCTCGAAAAGTATCAGGATGCGAGAAACTTCCAAATAAAAAATTCTTCTGTATTCTTCTATAATATTCTGTAAGTAGACTTTTCTAATTTTTGTAATTTCGTGAATTTATTATCGATTTACACACAACGAAGGATAAAAAGAAACGATGCGTTCTTCTGAACATTTTTTAAAACAAACTAATTATAAAAAATTATTCGTAAATCAATAAACTTTTCCTTAACGTGTCCAATATTTAACTGACGATCTTCCAATGCTAGCATGAATGTTTAAGGAACTTGCGGAACAAATGTTCTATTAGCGTTCTTTGTAAGTAACAGGTGCAATTTAACGTTGATAATAATTATGTGGCGACCACTTGATACAAGTACGTAGCAAACTTAATATCTAGCACCCAGTCTATGGTAGACTGGGGGAAGGCGCGCCTGCCTACAGATCGCGGAGGGCCGAGGTTCGATTCCCGGCATGTGGATCCACGACGAATAAAAAGGAAGTACCGATCTCCGACACCAGAGGGACCACGCGTCCTTCATTTTTCTCGAACGCGCGCCAACCCGCCACAATTACATCATGAATAGCGCGTTGGCAATTATCACGCGTCAATATATTAAATGACATTTGATCGATCGTTTAACATAGATGGTTAATTAACTTGCATAACGCAGAGGTACCCACACCTTCGCATTTTCTGACGGATTATCTATTCATAAAAAATAGTATCTTTCATTTATTATTCGTTATCTTTACAGAAGAACAAGAAGCAAGTTCGATTCTGACATTTTGAAGGCCAGGTGATTTCCTCACAAAACCTGAATTTTTTATTTTTTTATCTCTTCAGCAATTTCAACTTCACGTCACATATCACACGTCGCTTTGAATATCGCATCCTGGAAATATTAGAAAACATTATGTAGCGTTAACGTACAAATACACGTTAAGTTTTATTATTTTACGTTACGAGCAATTATTAAGTACAATAGGTACGCGCCAAAGGCACACGTATGTATACAATCGCTTTAATTTTGTTAATAATAGATTTTTCAAGATTCGTTATGCTTGGCTTCCCATGACATTGGACGTATGCTAATAATGAATCACTATGGTGTTGCGCATTCATGTAAAACGAAAAAGTGGAAAATCCCTCCTAATTCAATGTTAACTTTAATGATGCTCGAATGCATATAAACCAAAAAGGTCGATATGATGACTCGACAAAGGGCGAAGCGGACGTTCTTGCGCATCCCAATCTACTAGAAATTACCTAACTGTTAATCACGAACTTAGAATTTGGCTAAATTATAATCATTTTACTAAATGATTATCTACTTATACTCCTAGATTATAAGAGAAACGATAAGACGGCATTATATATTTATATGTAATAATTTATATATCATCGTCAAAATTGCGCGAGTCTTTATATATTTCTGATAGCCTAATATGGTTTAAACATCAAAAATATTGCGATTTGATCTAAAAAAAATTGCGTCACTAGTAAGAACCGTATTTTACAAAAATAGAAAAATAATTGTAGTTGGTTTCTTGCTTCTCTCACATATATCACAATTTCAAGGGCTATAACTTATACTAATATAATTTTTTTGTTAAAACGATCTAACGATCTATAAATAATCGAAAGGCTAAATTGTTGTCACTGTAACAGTATAAATGTACGAATTCCTCGAGTCTCTTGGCATATGCAAGAAAAGATCGTTTTTTCGTAATAGTGTAATACGTTCAAGGCGATGACCATTTATATCGTAACATTTTCTCCGAATGAAAATTGCGTGGATGATTAACTATAATACCATTTAAAAAAAGCTAGTTCAAGATCACGTTATAAGGAATTGAAATTCATTTCCTTTAGGAAATCAAGGTATTCACAAGGTCGATGAGAGATACGATAAGAAATATTCTTCACTCTTCTATTATAACGTGGATAAATACAAATTATGTCATTTCTTCATGAAAAATATCTTTTTTATTCAGTTTCAGATCAAACTTAGAATTAAATGTAAGAAACGACAGACAAAATGAGAGAATTAAGAAGGAACGATTTTGTTCATTCTCAAAATCAGAAATACGTTTACATGTTACCGCGTGTCTATAACACAATCACCACATTCTGATCGGACACGATCACTTCTAAAAGAATAGAACGGCAAAAGATTCAAATTAAAAAAACAGCGAAGAAGTACTTAGATTAACTTATATTGCCATCGATCGATACTAACTCCGTTTCTCTTTTTCTAATTCGATAACATCTAAAAAACCAAGCAAAGAGGAAGGATAATGGTTACCTTGACGCAGCTACACCTGTGTACTCGCTTACTTAGCAGGACATGCCGACGTAACAGCTCGAGTCCAGAGATCGACTTTCATGAGAAGACCAACGACGTCTATAACTCCACGATTAACGCGTCGATCGAAAAACAGCTACAGGAGAATACGAGGACGCGCTACGTTTAAGCAAAGATGCGGTCACACGCGATAAACCGCGCGGATGGACCGAAAGAACGAAAGAGGGGCAAGAGAGAAAGAGAGAGAGAGAGAGAGATCAAGTCGCGTAGCGAACAACGATCAAGTCGCGAAGAGACTGCACGATGACATCGGTAACATTCTCTTTATATTGGGCTGCCGGACACCGATCGAACACTAGTCGGATGCTGAGCTACGGTAGACTCGATAAAAATATCGTGAATCTTTTTCAACGAAGGATCCCTCGAACGAGAAATAACAGGATCTGCCATCGGATTTGTCGTAATTTTAATCGACATTCAGAAAAATTGCATATTTTAGAACTTCTGTGAAATCCTTCGTGATGAAAGTTCGAAAAGTCGAGTATTTCCTAAAATATTCAGAGTTTCGTTAATTCATTAAAAAATAAGTAAAATGTCTAATTTAAAGACTCCAATTAATATTTAAAGGTATGAGTCTTTCGGTACCGTTGACGCGTGTGCATGTTCTGAGAAAGCAACTCGTGTCTTGCGAAGACCAAAAACAGCCCTTCCTCTTCCTCTCCTTAAACAGGGATTACATCGTCTGTAAACTCGTACTCTATTGAAATATCCGCCAATTACTATTTTCCTACAGGATTGTACGAAAGAGAGTAGATAGTTTCCTTTTCCAAGTGAGGATTCGCTCGTATAAAAATTGCCAATTATCTTCCATAAAAAATAATTGCACTTGTTCCAACATCTTTGTGTATTATAAAAACATATTATATATAAATAGCATATATAAATAAATACATAAATATAAAAATATATAAAAAGCATATATAGATAAAAACTAATTAGTTTCGGTAAACTCCCGTAAGACAATACATACGATAGAGCGTTTATCAACAGTGATATTTTATTTCTATTTTTGCCCCAACTGCAGAATGCTGCTATATTGCATCGTTTCGTCCTAAAAAGATAAAGAAAAATGCAATCCAACTTCCATTTACGATTCTACATTTATTAAATTCTTGGAATATTGCGATATACATTCTTGTCTCGTATTAAAAAGTTGCACACATTCTACGTGTCTACGAAGCGAAGTAAGGTAAATCGCAGCATTAATATTCATACATCATTTTGACTTTCAAATAAAATACAATGTTCTCCCAAATTATTCAACAGGTCGATCAATGCTGTTGCTGATAACTATTATCGTCTCACATCGGTTACGACATAACAAACGAAAAAGGATCTATTTTATCAATGAGAAATCTAAAACATGATAAAACAAATTTTGTTAAAAACAATTGCATAAACGAATTCAATGCTTCAAGCAATTTATCAAAATTTTCGTTAGAAAGAGCTGTACAATTATATTCAGTAAATTCAAAAAATGTTTTAAAAAAGAAATAATGATGTGACAAGTTTTAACATAATATAATATTTTCTCAAGATTAACCTGTATATAATTCGTACTCTAAAAGTTGAAATTGTCTTATATTTGTCGTAAATCTGTATTAACATATATCGGTGGATTTCACGAATCCTTGACATGAATATTTAAAAATATTACTTTAAAACATTCTATTTTTATTTTTTTATTTCGATATCGAATAAAAGTAACATTTCCACGAAATTTATTCGTCGAAGGATTTTCCCAACGAAAATCGTGTTTTCCAGCGGTTTTGTGCTACTTGTGCGTATTACAAGAATCAAACAAAATCGGAACACTACGGTATTGTGTAACACGCGAGAACTGTTATTCCCATAGTGACTCACGAAGAAATAATCAACCAATCATATCTACTTTCAATTTAGCATTTAATACGCAAACGTTGTTTAGCAAAGGCATTCAACCGCGGCTTCTTCTAAACGCAGCATACAGAATACAAATCTATCTGTTTTTAAAAATTATGCGTTAATTACGTTATTACATTATTATATGTAAAATTAAAATATTTAAAAAAGAAAAATTCAAATCGTTGCGTTAATTTGAATTTATAAATTACCAATTTTTTCGCAAACTCGTTTCACAAACTCGTGCGTCAAAATTTAATCCCACAATACGTAATTCAAAAACACTTTTAAATTATTATTTATGCAACATTGAACTATTGTGTATTAATGCTCACTTAAACGTTATATTTTTATATCGTGCCGCCTTGATGATAGTAAACAAATGTCTGTATACGAAAAGAAAATTTTGTTCGGTTGTACCATCACGACACGAGGATTATAAAAGGAATGTAGAGTGCCGTCCAAGCACGAGGCACATTTGCGCCGACAGTGCCTTCTATGAACGAAACTACAAATTTAAGGTACATTTCTGTCTTAGGTGAATTTTCATTGCCTTTAAAGATCAGGGATACGAATTAATTACCGATGTAATTATATTAGGATACAATTTATATCGATAATTAAACTGTTACTTGGATCGATTTACAATTAATCTATTTAAATATTTGTCATAAATAAATAACTATTTTAAATATTTTAAATATGTTGAAAAGTCCATTCTTTCTTATCATAGGAGTAAAAATTGAAAGAAGCAACTTTGATATAAATTATTATTAGATTATCGACCGGAATACACGTCGTTATATACTTATAACAATTCCTTTGCATTTTACTGTAAAATTTAACCGAATTAAAAAAATATTTAAAGGTACTTGATATTACTGGAAACGAAGACAAATGCAATTTAAGTCTACTTATATACAAAATTGAAAATTAATTCGTAAAGGTCTTGTATCAATTGATTCAATTTCGCACTTTCAAAAATGTCTTATAAAATTAACATGAAAGTAAAAATTCGTTTCTTTGACTTTAAATTAAATAAAAATTTCAAACCATAATGTAAAACAAACAATACTTAATTTTTCTTACCAAATAATAATAATTATCGGAAACATAATTTTTTGCTAAGTATACAATTTAAAATATTAAATATCACATTAATCTCACAAAAATTAACTGTAATTAACACATTTAACATATATATACACACACATATATATGTGGCCACGCATACATATATACTGAGTTTATGGCGCGAGATGAGTTTTAAAGTAAATTGCATTGTGTCGGTTCTGTTACCATTGGAATGCACATGTGTCTTATGGTGTCATTCTACCAATCATGTAACATCCACGTGCATTTCTTTAACTTATCGAACTTACTAATCAACGATAACATCAAAAGTTATTCGCTGACACAAGGATAAAAAAACATAGACAAAACTTTGTAAAAAATTCAAATTTCTTAAATCGATACTCTCAAAAAGAAAATATTCAATTTGTAATTCGTTAAGTTACATTAATTATGTATTACTATATCAGAGACTCGTGTGGAAATTATGCAAGTTAATCGCAAGTAATACAATATCGTTGTATGGAGTACAATATCATTTTTTAAATACTTGTATATGTAAATTCGTAAATTATTAAGAAATTACATAACGCGTTATATCGCACGTATAAAACACGAACAATTAATAAATGATTTTTCAACGGATATCAGGCGAAGAATTCTGTTCAAATAAGATAACGTAACAAAGTATCGAAAAAAGCTATCGTAATTATTGCTTATTCCATCGTTTATATGCGTAAAAAGAATATTTTTTAACAAATTAAAGTCACATTTTTCGCGATATTTCAAATCTAAATCGATAATGAAGCCATTTTTCGCATTTCATACATTATAAACAATTATGACAGATTTATAATCGATGTAACGAAAGATAATAAGTTAACGTTTCTATTTATGGAATTTCCATCGTTATTCGTGAAAACACGTTTAGATAAATACTTGCTGCTACTTTTGGGTACGAACGATTGGTAGAATAGTGTTGACATCCATTTACCATGGAGATGTACTTGCGTATTACCAACAATTGACCGAAGGATTCCACTGAAATATAATAATCGAGAAAAAAAAAATGTTCCTTTCTCAGACCAAATGGCAAATACTTTTCGCGTATCCTATCGTAAGGTTAACACGAAGATTCATTGGTTTTTCTGCGCATAAGCTTCATGCACACCGTAAATTACGAAAAAGAGTGTCAAGTCGGTGTAGGAATGTGGCACTTCAAAATGGCTGCCAGTTACTTTAGTAATTTACGGCTGTATCTTTCTTTGTTGTCGCTTGTATAATTACGGCCGTGGATAAGAATACGAAACGATTAGATTAATCAAAAAATAGTGGATCGATCGTTCTGCAAGCACTTTATGATTGTCACATGGCTCCTATAAAAACGTGAGAACGGAATATGCTCAGGAATCACATTCTCATCAGCATTGCTTTAATGGAATTTATTTCAAGAGAATTCTCAAGAAACGCCTTGCCGTGGCTTTAAGAAAGTGTTTCGAGCCGACTAATTGATATATAGAGAGGATTGATAATCTGCTACGTCGCACTTTTCTAGAATAGGTTAAGACTTATGATGACCGCACCATGTACAAAGATGCAAAATGTTCTTAATCAAATTATCCGCACGCCAATGTTCTGCTGACGTTTTTGATTCATTGATAAAACATGCACGAAATTATGAGCATACCGGCGGTGCATAAGGGAATTTATAATTTTTCCCATACTCGGTAACAGATTTGGCACTTCCAATACACTGACTCTGTTATGTTCTTATTCTTAAGATATAGGAGGCATTAGAAGTGACATTAATACGTGTGAAGGATTTTTACACAACAGAGTGCTTCGTTTGATCACTTGGATTCTATATATTGAATCGCTGTGATTAATGTTGTCACTGCTGCCATGACAATCGGAAGCATTTATGCAAAAGTATATTAGCATCGATCTCGTTCCGTAAGTATTACTCTTCTTACAAGTTTACTTGCTTTTCTCTTTCTTATGCAACCAAGAAATTGTCATAGCTATGCGAAAAATGTTCCAAGAACAATTTTCAATTTGAACTGGAAACGTATGACGTTTGTTTTATAAAAATTTAAATCGAATCAAATCAAGAAAGTACGTTACTTTTCTGATCGTTGCTCTAGAATTTTCAAACTGTGTATTTTCAATACATTCGTTTACGTTTATATTGCATAAGTACAATTCTATGCTACTTTCCTATTATATATATGCACGTCGGTTGATAGTTAACATTACTGAAATTTTGATAGCATACTGACGATAATTAATTTTCTTATAATGGATATTAATATCCAATTAATGTGCATTTAATTAAATGATATGTTTGTAAAACGATACATGTTACTGATTATTTGTAAAAATGCAGAAATGTAGAGTAGAATAGAGAATATTTAAAAATAACATAGAATATTTTTGGTCACGTATTGTGGTACGATTAATACCGTTTTATTCAAAAAACATTGCATTGTTTTTAATGTATACGTCGTGTTAAAAATTTTTGTTAGAATTTATTAATTGTACTATTATTATATGATTAAGAAATATTAACTTACCGAATCTTTATATTTTAGACATATATATATATGCCACAGCCAGACTAAAGCTAGGTCCTTAAGGACCTAGCATGGGCCACTATGAATCCACCTGTGGTCAACAAATCGAGCACCCGTGGCTCTGGGTATCATCAGAAAGCATTAGCTGAAATCCGTAATTCCTTACTACCATTTGCTAATATCGGAGGTGCAGGTGAAGTAGGGTCCAGCGCAGCAAGCACAATATCAACTTTATCTACAACAAGCGGTATCAGTTCAGCTTCTGGACTTAGTGGACTTTCTACCGCATCTGGTTGCACAGATAAACCTGATCAACGACAAGCATTAACTCAACTATTAGCCATGGGGTATTCAGAGGTATGCTATATTTATTATATGTTATATTATGATTAATCACAATACGTAGATCGTCCGGATATCATCGAATATAAGTACATAGGAGTTTGTCGAACGTTTTTAAAATTACGAACATTTTAAATACTTCAATTATAAACTTTCAATGTGACTATTTTACAAATAATAATTTCTTTTGAACAAAATTTCTAAATAATTTTACAACAATTTGTATATGTTCTTAATACTTTTCTGTTTCACTATTATCTACCAGTTCCGATTCTAAATCTATATTACCTTTTATCACATTTTATTTGGTATATAGGAAATAGGAGTTCGTGCGCTGAAGCTTGCAGGATGGCGCCTAGATGCAGCAATAGAATTTTTGAAACAAGCTCAAGGGGAATCTCTTAATGGCCTTGGTAAACTTAATACTAAGTTAATAAGGAAGCCAAGTTTAGAAAGAGAATTAAGTCTTCAAAGAGGAAGTCCTGCATTAGATAGTGGTGCGGGAAGCTCGCGATCCGATAGTCCACGTTTGGCAGAACTTAGTCCGCATCCACAATTAAGTCGACAATATTCGCCAAGCAATTTTGTTGATCGCGAACCACCTCCACCACCTCCTCCAAGATGTAGTTCTACGCCACCACCACCACCGCCACCGCACGCACCATACAGCCAACCAAGTGTACCAACCAATATGCAACAAATGCTTAAGAGAATGTCACCAGCACCGGTAGTACCATCACGACCTCCACCTTCGGCACCCGGTAACTCTGGATCCACGTCAGGATCGGGCAATCCTCCGCAACGAGGCACGAGTCCCGTCGCGTCATCTAATAATAATTCCAGCAGTCGTCAACCGATGATTGTACAAAACGGTCCTCAAGTTCAACAACAACTATCGCAACAGATACAAGCACTCAGTATCTACCAAACGAGTAACAACAATTCTAGTACACAGGTCGAACCTCCTCCTCCATATCCGATAGTCCCTTCATCCTCGTCTGCTCCAGTACAACCACCTTCCTACAGTGCTTCAATGCAAAATAGACAAAGTCCTACTCAGTCGCAACAGGACTATCGGAAAAGCCCATCATCCGGCATATACTCCGGTCCAACGTCGGCCGGATCGCCAAGTCCAATCACTGTATCCACTATATCTCCAAACACGCAAGCTTCCATGGCCAGACCTACCCCCTTGCAAGCATGGGGTGCGCGGCAGGCTAAAACTCAACCACCAATTATTATGCAATCCGTTAAGAGTACTCAAGTACAAAAACCCGTTCTACAAACTGCCATTGCTCCGACCTCACCGCAACCAATCTGTACGACTAGTAACACTCCACCACCTCCGCCATCTTACGCGTCATCCATTCAGCAGAAACAACAACAACCGCCACCCGCATATCCGCCTGTAAACAACTCCAATACAGGATCTGCAAATTCGGTGAGCTTAGGTGTTCCGGTAGGCGTCCCAACGACCGAACCGCCGAGCTATGCAACAACGATGCAAGCTTTAGCAGCACAACGAGGATTGCATCACCCGCTTCCTCCTCCACCTTATGGAACACCAACTGAGGATTCATCAGGGATTTCTACCGTAGAGAGCAGTACCGCACCACGATCTTCTCCGATCGCTCATCATCCTCCGTTGCAAAGAAAATATTCACCAGCGGATAACTGTCCATATCCAGTGGAAACGCCACCATTACCTCCAGTAGCTTCGACTTCCGTATCGTCGAGGAATAACAATAATCATTCATCCTTGCCAGATGGAAACAGTGCAAAAGGAGGAACTTCGCCGTCCTCTTATAAAATAAAACATCAGTCTCCTATTCCCGAACGGAAACATATGAGCAAAGAAAAAGAAGAAGAACGCAGGGATTGCAAAGTTCGTAATTATTCTCCTCAAGCCTTCAAATTTTTTATGGAACAACACGTTGAAAATGTACTGAAATCTCATAAGCAACGTTTATATCGCCGCCTTCAATTAGAAACAGAAATGGCTAAGATAGGTTTAAGTGCAGAGGCTCAATGTCAAATGAGAAAAATGTTATCGCAAAAAGAATCCAATTACATTAGATTAAAAAGAGCAAAAATGGATAAATCTATGTTTACAAAAATAAAGCCTATTGGCGTTGGTGCCTTTGGAGAAGTGACTCTTGTAAGGAAGCTGGATACTAATCAATTTTATGCAATGAAGACATTAAGAAAAGCTGATGTACTAAACAGAAATCAGGTTGCTCATGTAAAAGCAGAGCGAGATATTTTGGCAGAGGCTGACAACGAGTGGGTTGTTAAATTATATTATTCTTTTCAAGACAAAGATAACTTATACTTCGTGATGGATTATATCCCTGGCGGCGATCTAATGTCCTTACTTATTAAATTTGGCATATTTAAAGAACCATTGGCAAGGTTTTATATTGCTGAGCTGACATGTGCAGTCGAAAGTGTTCATAAAATGGGATTCATTCACAGAGACATTAAACCGGATAATATCTTAATCGATCGTGATGGTCATATAAAATTGACAGATTTTGGTCTCTGCACAGGATTTCGCTGGACTCATAATTCTAAATATTACCAGCAAAATGGTATAAATTTTTCTATAGATAACTATTTTCTTTTTTTTT
>JAITYT010001259.1:477571-490254 GCA_025433975.1 Liostenogaster flavolineata
GACGTTTCAACGAACGACGTTCGCATCGATTTACATGGGTTTGCGCCAAGTGTCGCGGCGCACGCTGCACTTTGCAACGGTGTTGCGCGCGCGAAGGTGCGTTCCTGCTTGTTGGAGTAAGGCGCAACATGTGGCATGCAACGCGCTCGCCAGCACTCGATCCGTCCGTGAAAAACGTCCGCGTCGCTCCCTCGAGCCTCCTACGACGAGCAAGAGATCGATGATCGTTGCTCCTACCGTAAGGAACGTATCGGTAGTTGCACGCATCGGTGTCACGTGCCCCGTTCGACCAACGAATTTAAACGTGACGTTGCTAACCGTTCCCGCACCTTCCGGCCACGTTTCCTTTCGAACTTTCGGTCGGCGATGCAAAATTTCGCCCGAAGTCTTTACGACTATATTACGACCGTAAGACTATAAAAGAGTCGAAAAGCATAGATGAGATATATCGCGGTAGCACGAAGAGATAGAAATTCGAATACCGACGAGGGAATTTTGGATTTTGGATTTCGGTCCTTCCTTTTAAAATGGTTGATCGATCGAAGCACTTTGTCGAATCCTTTCGAGCTTGCCTTTTAATCGCGTATCGCTTGAAGTGACATTCCAAAGGCCGAACGGCAGAATCTTCGCGTATTTTGAAATCGTTCGTTGGATCGAAGCAACATGGCGGAACGCCGCGGTCGCGAAAGCGAAAGAAACGGATAAAAAGAAAATGGGCAAAAATCTCTCCAGCGCGTTTTGCGTTTCGTGTCGCGGCCAATCGGTCGTTTCTCCAAGCGATCTAATAAACGCGCGGCTCTTTCGGGAGAGCGAGTGCCTCTCTTTTGACCTTGCTCCAAACTGCAGTTTCGTCGAAAGTAAATTCCGCCCTTCCACCGTGCGCGTTCGTTCCTTGAACCGCGGGGGAGCCTGTTCTTTGTCTTATTTTCACCTGCCGCGTTTTCGAAGACAGCGCGGTGCGATTGGGTTAACGCGCTCCACATCCTACGATACGAGCCACGCATCGATTTATAGCTCGGCAAATTTTCAATGCAGTCAGGCGCCTACGAACGACAACAACGTGCTCGCGTCTGTTGCGCCGCGTGCACGAGAGACGAACGGCTGATCCGGAGCCACGTGATCCCGTGGAAAATCGTTTTGCCGCCATTTCGGTGACGAGCGAGTTTTCATGAAAGATAATACGCGTATCGTCTTTTTCCAATCGTTTCTACGACGTTCTTCTTAATCCGCTCCCCCCTCCCCCCTCGGTCTCTGGAAACTTGAACGAGTATTTTATTAAGCTATCTTTATTTACGATTGGTTAACTTTCCTCGTTATTTCTTTCTGTTTCTCTCATTTTCTATCCTTTCGATCTAATTCTTAGAATGCGTCCCTATAAAAATATCAAACTAATCCGCGATGATCGCGTTTGGAGCGTCAATAAATATTAAAAATCGTGTAAATTCGATTCTCTCGCTTAGAAGATGTTTAAAGATGTAAGACGCGCTTTGAGAGACGGGAAAGAGCCATGATTTATATAAAGAGAGCGATGAAAAACGGTTTTTACCATTTCATCGAGTTTTAATCTCTCTCGAACTACCATCGTTACTAATTATTATCGGTCGATCGGTACCAAAAAATGGGGAAAAAACACGTTAAATTCGATCCTCGAAAGAGACAAGACGCGCCTAGTCTCGAGGCGGGAAATCTCGCGAGATATTCGACGAATTCGACTTTGTCGGATTCGTGACGTCAGAGATCGCGAAGAAACCGCGCGTCGAGGTGGAAACAAAGAGGACGCATCGAGAGAAAGAAAGGATCCCTCGTATTCGATTCGTCGATGGGCCTTACCACGAGGTGGTCCCGTCTCCTGTGAAATTTGTAAGGGCGAAGAGCGTCGGGCAGGTAACGATCGCACGACGAGGGGAGGAGCGGCGGGAGGGGGGCGCCGCGGGATCTTAGCGACGGCCCTGTCTAAGGCGGGGCTCGTCTATACCGCGAAGAGAGGCAAGCGGTTGAATCGGATTGGATTGGGGCGCAACTCGCAAGCAACCAAGCAAACTGGTTTGGTTTTGTGGGGCTTGCACCACTGCTGCACCGCTCTTTCAGCGAGGCAGTCCAATTTATGCGTTACGGCTATGTAGGCACTACACGATATCAAAACTCTAAGCCCGGGCCTTACTCCATTCACCATCCTCCTTGCAATATTATATCAGAAATTTCGCAAGTGCCTACAAGTACTAAATTCACTCTTCAACTGTAATTCGCACGTCCGATATAATTGCATTCACGGTGTACCATCGAGAGCGAAAGAAAGAGACACGGTGTTTGTTTGTTACGTACGCGTTGAAGAGTCCGTTTTAAAAGAAGAGGAAGAAGAAGAAGAAGAAGAAGAAGAAAAAGAAGAAGAAGAAGAAGAAGAGGAAAAAAGAAGAAATCAGTGCGCTGACCAAGAAGAGGAAAAAGGAGAGACAAATTCAACGGAGAAAATCACGTTGGCGAAGTGTGGTGTCGATAATATGAATTTCATACCGAGCAAAAGGTCGTGACTGTTTTTGTGTTGTCGTCGTCATCTGGGTGCTTCGTTTCGGCAGTTTGCAAAATTCATTTCGTCAAGAATACCAATCCGGTTCAGGTACATGCATGACTTTCATTCTTATTGTTTTATTTTCCTTCCTTTTTTTCTCTTTCTTTCTTTTTCGCTTGCTCTACCTCGATCGGTCGTCGCGTCGAAAAGGACTCGAAAACAAAGTGCGACAGCTGAGCTGCTCGAATCAAGCGAGTTCGATTCCCCACACGACGTCTGACATTTTTCTCCCACGAGGTTATGGTATCACCGAGTCGATCGCTAGTGCGTCGACTCGATAGCAGCCTATCCTTTCGTTCGATCGCTTTTCCATCCTCCCAATTTACGCGGGATTCAACGGAAAGAAGAACGATTTATTTCCTTTGAGGAACCGAGCAACGACGACTACAATTACGACAACGACAACGACAACGACAACGACAACGACAACGACAATGACAACGACAATGACAATGACAACAACAACGACAACGACAACGACAATGTCAACGACAATGTCAATGACAACGACAATGACAATGACAATGACAATGACAACGACAATGACAATGACAACGACAACGACAATGACAATGACAATGACAATGACGATAACGAGACGACGCAATCGACTCGGCGATTCCAGAAATCAAAAAACTGACCAAGTTCCCAAGTTTGATCGATCCTTTCGATCTTCTCCACGATTCCTCACAATCTTCAGCTTTTTGTTTCGCCTTTTTTGAATTTGGAAGTCCGGTGAATTCGACGTATTTTAGAGTGCCAGCGCTAAAAAGAGAAAGAGAGAGATAGACAGACAGAGGCTAACGAGAGGGCGAACGCGTAAAATCGAGGTCGAAGACAAGGGGAACGAGGGGTTGGAGATCGGAGGATTTCCACGAATTCGCTTCCCTCGAACCGCGAAACGTTGAAATTTGCTCGACGTGTGGCTGTTGGTGCACGCTTCTGCACGGCCAACTTTTTCTTCTTCAGCTTTTTCCGCAGGCCAATCAGAATTCGCGAGCAGGCCAGAAAGAAAATGGCCAACTCGTGTCGCTGGGTTCGAGCGTATCTTTGCGCGTCGTTTTGTGAACCCCGTAGTCTGCAATCACGTTGACGTCTGTCGCCATTTCCTCGCGAGGAGGATTCCGTTCATTTATTTTCCAAGGTAAATTTAAACCCTCTTGGGACCATCGGGGATCGGGATTAGTTCCTCGGCTCGTAAGATCGCAAGCCGATTCCAAAGCGCGGCTTAGATTGCGATCGTTTCGATCGTCGATGCGAGTGTTATCGTCGCGAGTGCAAAAGTGCATCCAAGTCTCGATTCGTGCCGAATGCAACTCCATTGCCGGCCGGCGAGGAAATTTCGAAGATATTCCTTCTCGGATTCGATCGACGACAAAATCTTACTTCGAACTTCGAAAAAGTCCATCGAGGAGCCGTTTGACTTTTTAAAATTTCAAACGCGCCTCTGTGAATTTTTTCCTCTTGTAGAATCGTCGCACCTTTATCGAAGGAAGTTCGAAATCCGACGTTCCATGGAAGAATTCACGAAGAGATAAATTCCTTGTTCGTTCGATCGGAGACTCGACGAATCTTCGATCCGATTTAAAACGTCGATCGAAGGTCCGTTTTCGCGCGGGAAAATTTTCCTCCATGAGCAGAAACGGCTGTTGTCTCACCTTCGACGATGAGGTCGCGTCCTGTCCGCGATATTTGCTTTCCTCTTTTGCCTTTTTTTGACGCAAACCTGTCACTTTACAGCAGTTCAGGTCGTCGTTCGAACAATTTAAAGTATCGTTAAAACTTTTTTTTTCGCTTTGTCGCTTATCGTATCGCAGTAGAAACATTATTTCTCATTCTTAGGCGGTCGAAGGTACGTTCACCTTTTATTTTTAATTATCGTACGTATTTCTCGCATTTTTTTTATCGTTTTCAATCGTTTCTACGTGGATTTTATAATTATATTCGTTTATATTTATAAAACCATCGTACGAATATCGAAAGATTAATGTTTGCAAAAAACTCGTTGAAGAAAGTACCAATACGGCGAATCGCTTTTATTAATTGATTAATATCCTGTAAAATAATCGTATCTCGTATAGGTTTTCGGTTTTTTCGCGCGATTCTCGTCATATCGTCTGGACTTATTTACGCTCTTTCGTGTTATTCGTGCTTTATTTTTTGTAATTTCGAGAATATTTTTCGAGAGAAAATGAAGCTCGATCTCTTTGGAGATTTTCGTCAAAGATTGATCGATTTCGATTAATTCTACGATCGAACGACAAATACGAGGTCAATAATTGAATTTTCGTCGTTTCAGCTATGGCAGAAGGGAATGGGGAAATAAAAATGGAAGAGAAGCAGTCGAAAGAAGAAATGGAATATGTCGAACGGACAGAAGATTTTGCAAAATTAATCCAATATGGATTGGATGAGAAAGTGGCTGCCAAGCTGGATGAAATTTACAAGACAGGAAAACTGGCGCACGTAGATTTGGATGAAAGAGCGTTAGACGCTTTAAAGGAATTTCCCGTAGATGGAGCGTTAACTGTACTCACACAGTTCCTCGAATCTAATCTGGAACACGTGTCTAATAAGTCTGCTTTTCTTTGCGGTGTAATGAAAACTTATAGGCAAAAGAGTCGTGCAGGTCAAGGAACAGGCACTAGTACTACACCGAAAGCACCGGACGAGGATAAAATAAAAGTAAGCGAAGCGATTTCACAAATATCGTCGGTTTTTCTCGAACAAAGGACTATCTTTCCTACGACGATACTTCTACATCGCTCGTTATATGTTTTCAGATGATACTCGAAAGAACTGGTTATCCTTTGGATGTGACAACTGGGCAAAGAAAATATGGCGGACCTCCACCGAATTGGGAGGGTCCTACCCCAGGAACTGGATGCGAGGTAAATCTTACGTTACGTTCAAATTTTGTTTACTTAAAAGGATTGGATTGAAATTCGAATAGAATGATTATTCTCCGAGATTATTCGTATTATTTTGACAAATTATTACGAGTTTTAATTACCACGTGGAAGATTCTCCATTATTATTAAAGATTATTATTAATATATTTGATTGTTTGTAAAGGTGTTTTGTGGAAAAATCCCAAAAGATATGTATGAAGATGAATTGATTCCATTATTTGAAAAATGTGGAAAAATTTGGGATTTAAGACTGATGATGGACCCAATGTCAGGTTGCAACAGGGGATACGCATTTATCACTTTCACTAACAGGGAGGCTGCACAACAGGCTGTTAGGGAGGTATGTTGATGTCTTTGTTTTTTATATTTATTAATTATTACGTAGGTATATGTTTGTGACGCGTACGAATTGGTTATTTTTTTTTTTTTGCTCTAGTCAAATTCCATGCCGCTATGGACATTGGATCGTTTCATCCTTCCATTGTTTATAAAATTTTTAGAAATGTTACAAAATTGTTATTGCTACCAAATTCAGACGCTCTTTCGAAATGTTTACACGTTGTTGTCTACAATTTTTTAAATCGCGCTCTAAATACTGAATTTTGTTGAAATTGAAATTTTATTTCTTTCGATCGACGGGACGAGAATATGCGAAACGCGTGAATTTTTGGATATGTTTCCGAGTTTTTTTGATGTTTTTTTTTCCCCTACTATTTTTCTGTTATTTCACTTAACGTCGTTAACGATAAAGCAGAGCTAGGAGTCTTTTTAACGTTCTCATTTATCGTCGGTCGATTACAACGATTGTTTTTATTTACTAAACATTTCGAATGACTGGTATTATATCCCTATGTGGCTTGTTCTATGTTCTTCACACCTCTTTATTTTCCTCGTAGTTGTAATGCAAATATGGTACCAATTTCTTTTTTATTTAAATACATGACTGGATAATTTAAAATGTTAACTTCTCCCTTCTATTTTTTATTTATTTTTTATTTATTTTACATTAGGAACAATCCACATAATATCTGTTTCTTATGTATATGTCCCTGACCACTGATTCATATTTAAGTATACAGTTATTTCCAACTTATCCCAAATATTATAATAACACCGAAATATGTATATTAATGATGTCCTATGGATGAGTTTCTTTTTCCAGCTCTCCTCTTTGCTCAGTGGGCAAAATTGGGAGTGGCGAACCTTCCTGAAAATGACGATGAAAAATATAATATACGAGGTTTAATTGGTTAGGGGTATATTTACCTAATTGGTTAAAATTCATTGGACAGTGACAATTTTTGTAACAAAATTTTTAAAAATTGGTAGGCTTAAAATTTGTTTACAGGAGCACATGAAACGTGAACGCCGGTTTCCTATATTGTGAAGACTCGAGCGACAAAGCGCATGCCACTTTCTCGCTTTCATGGACCCACGCCATGTTAATTACTTTACTAAATTGCACAATTTTGAAATTTTTCCCAAATTCTACTATTTGTCGTAATTACTTAACCACACAAATTACATCATTGGAACAAAATTAGGCATGTGTCTGTTTTCTTCATCCCACAGCTCGATAATCACGAAATAAAACCCGGCAAGAGTCTGAAAGTAAACATTAGCGTTCCTAATCTACGACTTTTCGTGGGGAACATACCAAAGTCAAAAGGCAAAGAGGAGATCTTGGAGGAATTTGGTAAATTAACAGGTAAAGTGAATTCGAGGAGTGTGTACCTACCTACCTATACCTACCTGTCTACCTGTCTACCTGTATTTTGTATCTTAAGAGTGGTAGCTTTAAGTAGTGGTTGTAGATGGTATGGAACTATGGAGCATCCAAAAGATCACACGACTGTGTGATCAACGATACCCGTGGCACCTTCAGTTCTGGTCAGTCTCCTTGCCTCTCGGTTTATTAGTGAACAGTAACACCTCTCTGGTCCAAGTCTTCTTTTCCTCGCATATTTTAGGTTGAGTTATGAGTTATCTGCTTCCTACACTATACGTGCGATATATACCTTTATAACCCCGTCCCACCACCACCTCGTTCTCCCATCTACTTTTTGCATCTGGTTATATTTCGTCGATCTTACGTAGTGCTTCTTCGCCTTCTTCTTCATTTCTAGAAGGGGAACAAAAAAAAAGAAAAAGAAAAAAATAAGGGGGCAAAGAAATGGAAAGAGAAAATGTGGAAGTCATATTTAAGATTAAGAATATTATTTTCCATCGACGTATTTCTATATACGTACGTTGTTATATGCCGTGCGCCGCGTTATTATTGCAAAATTCGCAATATGCAAGTGTGATTCATGACTAAGCCTCAAGCATGGGGGTATGGGAGACCTGCGTGGACCGCTGGGGCGTTTGACTCGCTAACAAACGGACAGGCACTCCCACCCACCCACTCACCCACCCTCTACAATGTCATTCCCAAGACTTATTTCCAGTCCTTCATCCTCGAACGTTTTGCATCGGTCCTTTCTTTGCACAATCTCCCTGAAGGTCGCTTCATGAAATCCCTCGTTCAGACAGCCAATAAGCAGGTGAAATTATAAAAGGCAAGCTTAATTGGCACTCTCCTTCCACATTATTCTTACAGCTGAATGATTATGAGATTCGGAAAGGGAAAAAGATTGGTGTTACCGTATCTTATAACAATCACCGCTTGTTTGTGGGAAATATTCCAAAGAATCGAGACCGAGATGACTTGTTCGAAGAGTTTACAAAGCACGCACGTAAGTTGACAATTGTCCTTAAATCAAGCAAGCAGTAACCAAATGAAGTTCTGTGGGAGAGATGAAAGGACAAACATTTGTGTGTTAATGATTGGGTGTCTTTACCAGTTCGTAGCAGAGGTGCCAGGTGGGTCAAGTCTAGCCCTCTTGCATTTGCTATATTATTACAAAATTATAAAGAATTGGTTATCTTATAATACTAAATTTTTATTCGACTTTCAAAGGTTATTTATTATACTTCAGCGAGGAGTTTCTGGTATAATATGTTTCCTAAAGTTTATTCAAATTTACTTTTAAGCTGAATGTGAACTCTTCAAGTATGAAATCAATGACTATTTCGTTTCTACGATCTCTGAATATTCGAACGTAAAAGACATGATCGTAGTATTATATAATGGCAAATTATAAATGCAACATGTCCCACAACCAAGGGAACTCGGATGTTCTAGCTTCATCTCATAAAAGATGCTAATATTTTCTCTCTCAAAATTCATATAAAACAGATTTAAAATAGCGGTGGTAAATAAAACAACCCATTAGCTTTTATCGAGTACAGGTGGTAGTTTTGTGCATACGAAAGTATCGCATTTTTTTAAGGATTTAAATCGTTAATTCGTATCATCTGTACTTTAAGTATATATAAGCATTCAACCGTTATAATCGAATGCGATAGATAGTAGGTATATGTATGTACGTGCGTGTACGCACACCGCGTACACGCATATATATTATATCATTATCTCATCTTATTAATTTTAATACATTGCGTTAGAACGTAATAACTTTTGTTGTATTTTTGTGACCTATTAGAAACATATATTTATATACAATATTTCGATACATCTCATAAATAAGTCATAGAAATTTTGTTATCACGACAAATATGTTCTTTATTTACTTCTCTTTTCTTACATTCGGATAAGATTTTAGGCATATTTTTGGTTTTGGGACATACATAAACTAGAATCGTCATCCAATTCTTATTGAGTCCACATATTACATTCAAGTGATAATACGATGTCATTTATCCTTTTATGCATTATCCATTTTATATCTACAAGAACAATCAATTTTATAGGAGCACAGTTGCATATCGTGGATAGCTAATTATTCTTACTGCAGTTAGTTTCTCATGTTGAACCCAAAATGTATGAATGGCGCAAATGGTGCAAAAGAATGATTGATCGAATACATCTCTTTGATCTAGTCGCATTCTGTGCGTGTGTTTCTCTATACAATTCTTGCATGTCAATTTCAAAATCTGGACACAGAGAGGAATAAATGAGATAATAAACGTAAAGGAAACTGTTATTAAGTATGAGGCATAAGGATAGATCGAACGAACGCGTACATGTTAAATAAACATTTATCATATCGAAGTAAGGGTACAAGGCATCTGCTGAATGTGTTTTATCGATATTGTAAAATACACACGATGTAAAACTTTTCATTCTTTGTTTTAAGAAATTTTACATACACACACACACATACACACACCGCAATTCTAAGTATGTATCAAAAGCAAAATAGCTTCTGGCTGAATGCTGAAACAAAAACATTTGGAAGTAACTTCCATAACTTTTTTTTTACATAATTTCATTTGCGACATAATAGATTGGTGCCTTGTTATCCACAAAAGTAAAACTCTTAAACTGAGAGGAAGGAGAGACGAACCATATATTATAGAAATGGTTTTTATAATTGATTGAACTGTTAAGTGCAAATTTTATTGGTTCAAATGCTCAATTAACTGTGAATGATTTATTACCATTGACAGATGTCAGTGGTTCTGACATTGACAATGCATAACTGTGAGTAAGCAATAAATAATACACGAAAGAGTCGAAGATGAATCTGCTAATATGTTTTCTATTTATTTTCTTTTATTTTTTTTATTTAAATAATTTTTTTTGCAGACTTCCAATATATTTGATTTTACTATTATGAGACATATTACAACGTTAAATACTTTATAATTACGATGAGAATTATTTACATTTCTAGTTAAGTATAGTTTAATAATACGTATTAGATTATGGGATATACAAGATATATGAAGAAATTTCCTATTCAGATGGTCAATCATTTTAAATATGTAATTCAGTCAGTGCAGTGCATGAAAATTCTAATAGCATGACAGATACTTTAATAATATATTTAAAGTGAGTTAACCTGGATTGTGTTTAGTTGTGGGTTTCTAAAATTTGTAAAGTGAATAAGGCAAATTATATAAAAGTTATTTTGAGATGTATTTTTTAGCGTAGTGCAAAAATATTCAGCAAAATATTTTAAGAGAGATATATATAAAGCTTGCAATCTTTCCCTTTGTAGTAATTGATTAATATCCTTGCATTTTAGTGTGCTGTTTTCTCAATCCCAAACTTTCATGGCTTTGTCTTTGTGCGATATAATGACATAATAATATAATATTTGATAAAGATACTGTTTACAGTACTTTTACAAGACTTCTCTATATCAACTTCTTTGCAATAATTAATGATATATACATATATGTAAATATACGTATATATTTTAATTGCGTAATTTTTATAGACTTGCTTAATAATTTATATTTAAAAATTCTTATTTACTATTTCATAGAAGATAGGACTATGAGCAGTTCTATCTTTTATAAAGTGTTACATATGAATTTCCTCGAGTAACGTCAATGTAAGCTTATTTTAAAAAGATTATAGTATTATAAAGTATCTGTAAGGTCATATGCACATACACATATGTTAAAGAATATATGGAATTTGCAAGTAGCCTTTTAAAACATTTTAATGAATAATTGGTATTTTCTGGTAATAATACATTTTGAAATGGATTCTTTTAGAGATTCTTCTATGTATTGCAAATAGTTTACTTATAGGTCTGAATGGTTAATTCAACAATACTTTATAAACAGTGTGGTATTGAATAATGTTATATACATATATATATACACATTTTTTTCTTTGTTTTTATAAAATATAATATTACGAGGTTAATTGGGTGACCTAGTTGATATTATTTATTATATTATTCGTAGTATTTCCAAGTGCCATTATATTGATAAATGTAGATGGTAAATATGTCAGTTCTTTTTAGTGTGATTTTAATATTAAGGATAGCTGATTTATATATAATTAGAAAATTTACTTATCATTTATTTACACATATAACATTCGTATACATATACGCTCATTTGATATATTTTACAGAGCATCGTTTTTGGACTTCTATGTAAATATTGTGGAAAAGATTAATAATACAAAAAAGTATTTCAAGCGAATATTGAACAATTTTTGAGAGTAGCGTACTGCATTTAAATGAGGTACGTGCTTGTTGAGTGCAAAAATTTTGGAATCTCAAGATCATTGAACTGTTTTCTAGTGAAACGATATATATTTATTTTTCGTGTTTCTTTATCTTCTGTGCAAGTAGTCCTTGTTATCATTATTATTTTAAAAGAAAAGTTATATGTCATATTTGAAAGAATATTTATCATTTATATGTTATTTTTTTCGAAATTCTGCATCTTTTGCATGTGAAATATTTCGTTGTATTACTAATAATCTTAATTATATTTACATGGAAAAATTAAAATGAGACGATCTCATGTATACAGAATGTTTATGAAACTTTGGTATAATCCAGAAGAAGCGAATCTTTATATTGAATTAAAACTGTTTAGAAGAATAAACTCATTGATATGGATTTTCATTTTTATAATCAAATTATAATCAGAATTATTTCATCAAGTATAAGTCATGTTAATTAGTAAATTATTATTGATAAACATATAACGTTAGACTTGTTAATAAATAGTGTCTGTAAAATCAGATACAAAGTATGTAGATACAGAGATTTTAAACACGGTAAATTTTAATTATAATTCGTTTAAAAGTGAAAGCTGCTTGGCCATATTTATTCTTTTAAATAGTTTTTATATTTATAAAATATAATTTTTTTCTCAGTGACACACACGCATAAGTCTTCTAGAAGTATATATTAATATATTGTATATGTATGTATAAAGATTGTTTCAGACAGAAAGATTTAAAAAATTTAGTGCAGTCATTTGTAATTGAAAAATTCGATGCATAGAATTGGTAATACAAATGATAATAAAATATTCTTATATTTTATTTTTGTTAATAGGTTAATATTTATATTTCTTTAGCTCTTTATTTATATATAAATTACAATAATAATTGATGTAATGACGAGTCCTATGTTAAGAGAGCTGTATACGAAACACTTTTTTGCATTCTATGATTTGAAAGAATTAAGAATTATAACATACTTTTGAATAGATCGTGCTATTTAAATATCTGATGAAAATTTCATTTTTAATTATGTAATTATTCAAAAGTTAGAATATTCATTGCACATAGATTATTATTTTAGAATTGTCTCATGAATTTTTTCTCCGTATAACAACATTTAAAGACATAAGAGCTTTGACCTATTCCTTGTATTTTTTTT
>JAITYT010001259.1:490361-500859 GCA_025433975.1 Liostenogaster flavolineata
TAATAATACATTAAACCTGATGCATATTTTCTACGCTTTTTCATCGTGTAGCTGGCCTGACCGAGGTGATTATCTACAGTTCACCAGATGATAAAAAGAAGAACAGAGGTTTTTGCTTTTTGGAATATGAATCTCATAAAGCAGCCTCTTTAGCCAAACGAAGATTAGGAACTGGACGCATCAAGGTCTGGGGCTGTGACATCATTGTTGATTGGGCCGATCCTCAAGAAGAGCCCGATGAATTAACCATGTCCAAAGTATGAGAATTATATGTTGTATTAATATGTAGCGTATAAAAATTTTCTCTTGTAATTTACGTTTAAACGTATATCAATCTTTTGAAATGTTACAAAATTTATGAGCGGAGATTACAAGCTGTATCCATAGGATTTTAAGCAAAAGGGTTTGATTCAATATTTGTCGATAGTTGGCCGCGTTTTTTATAGCATTTATTTTTGTTTTTATGCATTCTCCTGCTTTAAATTTAACTAGAAATTCTTTCGTTATAAATGGCTATATAAACCGAATCGCGATTCGGATGCAATGTGTTAAGCTAAATTACTTTATGCAGATTTTGCAAATATTTTAAATTTTAAATTTAATTTATTTCGTTAGGATTGTCGTTTCATGAAAATGATGTCAAACTAAACTTTATAAATATTTTAGGTACGAGTGCTGTATGTAAAAAACTTGACGCAAGACTGTTCGGAAGAAAAGTTAAAGGAAAGTTTCGAAGAGTATGGCAAAATAGAAAGAGTCAAAAAGATCAAGGATTATGCGTTCGTACATTTTGAAGATCGTGACCATGCAGTAAAGGTATTAGATATGTTTTGAATAATATTTTTGTCAAAGCTGATATTATACAACGCAATACACATTGAAATATTTTTTTTTCCTTAGGCAATGAACGAATTAAATGGAATAGAAATTGGTGGTTCGCATATAGAAATTTCACTTGCAAAACCGCCATCCGACAAAAAGAAAAAAGAAGAAATTCTTCGAGCCAGAGAACGGAGAATGTTGCAGTCTTTGCAAATTCGAGGCGGGTAAGAATCGTTTAATATATTAATTTCAAAAAAAGTCTATGAATTTCCCAAGTAACAATTAAATATGACATCGTATACACGCGGCAGTAGCGCGAACGTGTATTAATTCCTTTTATTATTTCAGTATCTTTCTTTTTTACTGTATAATCACGCAATATTCGTTTTCTTAGAGGGTCTCCATCGCATCCAGGCATGATGGGCGGCCCAATGCCAATTCGTGGTCCTGGACAGGGTCCCAGAGGTACTGGTGCAGGTATGCGAGGACAAATGGGACGAGGTGATTATGGTAAGTATTATTATCTTGTCCATAGTTATATTTTACTTTTATGAATCTTTGTGGTAATATATTTATAAATAATATACAAAATGCTTCAATTTCATTTTACAATCTTAATCGTCTATATAACTGATTTAACACAATATGTTCGTAAATTAAAATAAATAATATTAAACTCTATAAGCAGCAAAATCATTAAACCTGAAGTATGTTTGGTAACTGTTATGAGTTACCATTGCTGCTTATAGAGTGAACGCTAGTCGCACAGATATCTTTAAGTGTTCAGCCTTGTTGCACTCGGAATTAATAGAAAAAAGTCATAAGAAACTTCTTGTTTTCTTCTGAATCTAATATTTTATTAGTATGAGGATAAAATAAATTCTTAAAAAATTAGTTTTTTTTTTAAAGAATTTAAGGTGTATATATTCTAGGCTTGGACCATAACGATTATAATTTGTTATAGCTCCTTCAATGTAAATTAGATTTTCGTTCATTGACATCGTTCAATGTTATAGAAATACAATATTATATTTTAATTAAAGTGAGTGTGTCCTTAGAAATGAAAGCATATGTATTGAAACTGAATGAAATTTAATAATGCAGTATAGAAGGTGTATACTGTATCGATTGCATGTAAAGATTTATTTTAGAAATGCAAAACAGATTTTTAATAATACTGATAATCAATATATAATTTTCAGACCCAACATTTTTTACATATTATTTTTTTACGATTTCAGATAAGAAATATTTACCGTTGAATTGATATCGATATTTTTTATATAATGTACTCGATGATACAGATATCCCGCATGCTTTTGGGGATTTCTCACTATCTCACTACATACCTTGGCTTACGCGCATGATAGGCTATTTTCAATGCGTGTTCAATATCCTTGACCATAATCTTTTCCCTTCTTCCTTCTTTTTGTCCTATTAACACATTTCACGCGAGGATCATTGTTAGATGAATCAAAATTTTAAAATTCACATTAAATCGACAAAATCACTACTTAGAAAAATTCAACCAATCCATATGTGACTGCTTCTCGTACAATAAACAGTATTTCTTTTCTTTCTTAGTTTCTAGACTCTGTCGTCACATTTTTTAAGAAAAAGATAATGTTCTTTACGTTTACATAAACGATCGTGAAAATAATGTCGTCTAAAATTTATAACAATAAATCCGCATAAGTAATGCCAACAAAGGCAATTGAGTTTCTTTAAATATGTTTCAAATAACATTTTGTGCATAGTAATTCCTCGATAAATAGATATAGCCGATAGATCTTGTACAATAGAAATTCTTTCTAATAAGTGATTTTGTTATCCCTAACAATTGAGCAACAGTATTATCATAATATGCGTGTCATCGCTTGATAGCTTGAAATCGTTTAAAAAATTGTTAGAGAAAATTTATTAACATTTCTAATTAACATTTGTTCGCGTTGCACACATCCTCGTCTCATAAGGTTGTAGTGAGAAAGTACTCGGATAGTGTTCATTACTTTTTTTACGATTATATTTCATTTCGTTATAAAATCATCAATGTTAGTTACATGATTTGGTCTGAGCCTATTTTTCTTTAATGGTCGATTAATTATTTTTATTCGCAATTTGAGAATTATTTCTAATTTAGTATTGTAATTACCTGTTTTGATTGGATAAAGTTAATTTGAATATTGATACCTGATCGATCTATATAAGTATATTATATAAATTTAATCAGAATATTTTTATAAATCGCATACATATGTACTTTAATACATATGAATGCATAGGTGTGTGCTTGGCATTTTAATAGGAGCACCTTATTGCCTTACCACTACCACTTCCTGCGTCACCTGTTTCTATTTTACCAAAAAAATAATTGCATGTGTATTGTTTGTTTTGTATTTATACATGGTGCCCTTTAGTGACAGTTATTTTATGGCAGTGTACAATTACACGCATTGCCAGGGAGATTTAATCTTTTTGTTCTATCTCGTTTATGTGAATGTCTATACTTCGTTGACTGTTGTATGCATCATCAATTCAAAAATCTGTTTACAGCTCTCAAGGAAATAGGTAAGCCGCGATGTTGAATGATGAATGCAACGTTGTAGAGTATCAATAGTAGTTTTGTGTATTTTCTCTTTTTTTGTTGAGTTATAACCGATTTAAGCGTATACTACGAGGTCATCGAAAATCAGTTTTCAGTGCGTTAATTAAAAAAGAGAAGCCTATAAATATGATAATTAATTTGCTAACTCCATAATAATGACGTAGAGTATGTGCGACTGATGAAATGTGTGTGCGCGCGCGCGTGTGTGTGATTTATGAGTTAGCAATACGTATTATAAAATATCAGATGTTATACGTGCGTCATATTTTTTTTATCATATAAACAACTATAAATTTAAGTAAATCGCATCGCAATACATATATACATGTATAATTTTCGATGATCTATGCGATATACAATGTATCAGGACATGTGATGGTGGTAGGGTAATCATTGCGAAGTTTTTTCGTGAAGTATTGCAACTAAGTTTTATTAGAATTTTATTAATGAATTTCTTAATTTTTTTTTGTGGCAGAATCGCAGAGTTATGCGACTGCATTTTTTTTTCTATTGTTGGCATCTCAAAATTATCTTTTCCCGGCATGCCTTATTATATAAAACAAGTATTATTTCAGTAAGTTGCTAATTGGATATATCGTGGCTAAACTTGGGTCTATTTGTAATGTGTGTTTTTATAGATTATGATTACGAGTATTACGGTTATGGGGATTATCGAGGTGGCTACAGTGATCCATATTACGATGACTATTATCGATACGAAGATTACTATTTCGATTATGCGCCGCCTCCGCCACCTGCCAGAGGGAGAGGCAGGCAGCCTCAACCGGTGGGTTGCCCTTTTTAATGGTTCTAAAAAGTCGTTTTCGTTCTTGAATCATATTACTTTGATATATCAGCGGTAGTTTGATTGTGGCACAGTGTTCGCGGATTCCTAGTGTGTTGTAAATCCACTTTGTCCAGCTACCCTGCCCAATTTTTTCTGTCTGAGCGTGTAATTAACTCTGGCTAACCGATATACGCTAGCTTTCTGTATAGTCACTATATATATATATGTATATATATAATGTGTATATATATGTATATATATTAACGCAGGGATGTATACTTAAAGTTAACTTTAGCTCGTAACACAAAATGCACTGCATCCACAGTAAATAAGTAATAGCACTTACCCCAGCTTTCACGATAAAATAAACGTTCTGGAATACGAGTATAAATAAATAAGCATAGACGAGTAGAGTAACCTGTGACAAGAGAAAATGAGATAAGAGCTATCGTTAAGAGCGCACTGTGAGTGCACTGTATTGATCCTGTTGTGAACTCCTAATATGTACCGTCTAATTCCAG
Source organism: Liostenogaster flavolineata (assembly GCA_025433975.1). NCBI lineage: Eukaryota > Metazoa > Arthropoda > Insecta > Hymenoptera > Vespidae > Liostenogaster > Liostenogaster flavolineata. The sequence continues at coordinate 495,097 of JAITYT010001259.1, forward strand.
TATTTTGATTACTAACGTATATCCTTTTAATCCGAACACATTGCCACTTTCAAATTGCTTGCAAATCATATCTGAGCCATGGTAGACCCATTCTAAATTTTCATCCAAAGTACAGCCGGGAAAAGCATCCAAAAGAATATAAATACAGATCAAATCAAGTGCTAAGAGATGAACTTTGAAGGTAGTATCTCATCTGTCCTTCCATCGAAAGGAAAAGAATCGCACGTTTTTACAGTGTTGCAGGCTTCCCTAACACACTACCCACCACTCTACTACTACCAGCTTCGGAAGAATTCCAGGCGTAGGCTTAATGCAGTATACAGGAGCTCGTTATGTTATATCCGTTATCCTATCTTACGATCTATCGAAAAGATTCGGTCGATATATTTTTCTTGCTATAATAGAGCGACGTTGCGTCTCGTGGCTCGGATATGATATATTTTTCTATGTCAAGTTGCAGGGTTATCCAAATACCGTAAGGGAGCAATTGGGCACCCTGTGAACATCGACTTACGACTTCTATATGTGCCATCATTATTATATATTGATTGCGATCAACTTTTTCTCTTGGCAATCTCGCTAATGCGACAACGCAAAATGCATTCAGTTATGTTTGTTCGACGCTGCTGTGTTTTCTCGTGCCATGGTATACGTTGTAGCTAGTAGCTTGAAAGTCTCTTCGAATGATGTATTGCGTACTTATTTATTGTGCGTCGTTATTTTCTTATTTATTATTATTATTTTTTTATATTTTTCGTTAATTTACTTCTCGTTGGTTATTTCCAGAAATCTTAGCGTGTCCTTTTTCCAGTTTGTTAAGGTTTCCATTTTCGTTCTTCTCGATTAAAAGTGCGTTTACACGTTCTTTGTCACTTCGAAAGAGTTCATAGCGTCTTGCGCTCGTTACTTGGACATCTTATATTCGGCTAATTAGGATATTTCTATTACATTTTCCGATTACCGTATTAGAACGTTCGACGAATGTCAGTTCTTCAAAATGAACCTCAAAAGAAATGCGAGGAAATTCAATGTTTTTTTTACAAAGCAATTGAAAAATTACATTTTCGTTGTTTATAAAATTAATGTCATGAGCAACTAACGCGTCGTAATTGCTGTTCTCTTCCAATAAGTTACAATCTTCTTATATACCTATATCTTTTGTCGTAGAAATCTTTCTTTTCGCCTTGCGATGTTAGACGTTCGTTGTTTATTTGTCGTAGCAATGTTCTTTCTGAAGAACTTTAATCGCTATCCTCAAACTATTAAATGTACCTCGCAAGAAGAATCCATGAAAGGTGTTACAAGTCCAGAAATGGATCTCTTGCTAAAAAAGAAGAAGAGGAAAAGAAAAAAAAGGAAGTTATTGCCTACCCTTCTTTTTAAGGCTGAAAGGCTTTTTAAGGCGCGACAAGAGACGCGTGTGTCGTATCTCGCGTATTCAACATCGAACGATGTTGAATGGAAAAAGTCGAACGACACGCGCAATCGTGTTATACCAAATATACGAGGGTGGGGATAATTCTTCCATAATGTTTCTTAATTCAGTTTCTTACAGGAAAGACATAAGGTGTTTACGCGTGCCTGCTTCTCAGGCTCTGTATTTTCAAGAAAAATAGAAACCTTCCTATCAACATGGATATATGCGTCCCTTCAACGACTATCGTTAACATTTTGTGGATTATCCTTGAGGATCCTATAAACCAATCGATTCAATGTGCCAATTTGATAGCAGGAGGAAAAGTTTTTCGCAAGTTGTACGACAGTGTTGGAACTAAAGGATGATAAATCCCATTTGGATCTTTGACGATCACCAAGAGCAATTGTATATTATAGTAACATATGCTGTATTGTACACTGAATTTGTGCGTTGGTGTGGCAGTTCATAGATAGAAAAGGGAATAAGATAAAGAACACATACTGCGTACAACTGGTAGTGCCAGAAATGCGTCTCAGTTCTTGCTTGCTTCAGTATATTACGATTTGCTTACGCTTTAAAACACGCTGCTATAACGCTACCGCCGCTTATAATATACCTTGATTGAATTTTGTTCTAGCTGCCAGTGCGGTAGGTTGTGTCGCTTAAAGTTTCTTCGCCAACCAATACAGTTCACTTTTCGCTTTACTACATTGGATAACTCTGCTAACTCTACTGCTGTATGTAAAAAGATTTGGTTAGTAAGACTTGGTTTAATTAGGTGAGCTCTTTCCTGTCGCATTCTTCTCTTTTTCTGTGTCTCTATCTTCATCTCACTTTATCTTTCTCGCTACCACTCTCATTCTATGCCTGTTTTTCTTTTCTCACTGTCTTTCATACGTGTACATACGCGTATATGTTTATACGTGTGTATACACTTTCCATAGGAATAATTATATATGTATGTATGTATATATATATATACATATATATATACATATATATACATACATATATACAGAATTATTTTTTTAAGCGATCTCTGCTGTGTTCGTCGCGGCTGATTCTTACTTTTATTTCTGCCCTGATGTTTTATGTTCTATGTTCACCACAATATTTTAAAAGGTCATTACTGTATATATTATCCTCAAAGAGAAGTACAAAGATACATAGTAGGGACAATGGCATAACAAATGTACAATAATATAATAATAATTAAGAAGGAGAAGTGCGTCGAAGACGTATCGTTACGTTAAAAGTGTATCAGAAAGGGTAACAATTGGGTGTGTGTGTTGTTTGGTCAGGCTGGACGTGGTCGTGGAATAGTGGCGCGTGGCCGAATCGGTGGGCCGCAGCCCCGTGGGCCGGTCAGGGGGGGACGCAACCCCGCAGCTTCAGGGGCCCGTGGGGTCCAGCGGCTGGCCGCTCGTGGGGGGGTCCGCGCCAAGGGAAGTTTACCAGGTGAGGATGGTCTGTATCTCCACAATCAGTATCATTTTTTATCACTTAATTTACATTGAACTTTTTTCGTTTCCTTTTTATTTTTATTTTTTATTATTGATACGGTAGTTTGACCCTGACACCTGTTCGATCACCTTATGATTGGCATAGGAAAACCGTGCTTCCACTCTCGCGAATTTCGTTGTTTCTTCTTGTACAGCCATGTTATTACTCGTATAATATATTACATTTAAAATTCGAGTTTAATATGTCGTTATTCGATTAATAATCAAATCACAGCACTACGTTCCTATGCGAAGTTATAATTTATCGAACGGTATAAGTTCAAACAACTATCGCAGTCAGTATAACGTTTTTTCTTTTTTTCTTTTTTTTTTCATTTTACTATTATTTTGATTTTATATAATATAAATACTTTATTTTTGTTGGTAACTTGCGTAAACTGTATCCTTGGTTAAAATCGTGGTGTCGTTTCTAATTTATTTTCTCAAACTTTAAGTAACATTTCGATTTTTAAATATGGCGTACGTGCATTGTTTTATAAGATGACATTATTGTTAATTTCTTTACTTGACTTCAGAATTTAGAAAAATATAAAAATTTATACAGTGGTGTTAAATTATTCCTTTTTAACTATCTCGCATGTCATGCAGGTGTCATATTTCATGTTACTTTTTGTGCTTTTTCTAATAAAAATTCTATTCTTGTTATTTTTAATGTACCTTTTATGGATTAAAAAATCAATGATTCACTATTTTTACATCCAGCTATAGGTATATATATATGTATTATACGAGTGTTAATATATCCTATATAACGCTTTACTTTATTATCGCAAGATGGAGAGAAACCAATCGGGACAGTTGTTTTTTCTTGGAACAACAAGATTTAAATTATTCATTTTTAATTAATGATCGACTAATCGTAATCTTTTTCTTGCTAGGATATACAGTATATTTCGTAGTGCAGCTTGATTTCGATAGCGCTAATTTATCGCTCTACGATTACATCTCAATCTGTCCTTTTGCGTATACGTACATATAGTTCTAAACAAATTCTTTCCTACAGCCTCCTAATCTCCTTATCACATATCTCCAGTAAAGTCTTATTGTATTATATTTTTATTAGAAATCTATGTAACGAACGTTTCACTTTTCAACGTTAAAATAGCCAGTATTTGACAAGTTGTTGAATTGGGCTAGAACGTTATTTTTCCGTATTTTGCATATCCATTTCTAATGTTTCAATTTTTGTTATACTAACCAGATAATCGTTGAAAATCATTCGTAGAACGTCACGATTTTAAGACGAAGATCGAATAAATTCAAACGATTAAAAAGACAGTTAGAAGAAATTGACACATTGAATCCAATCGTTAATCTTTATTCAAAAAGATAAAAACAATTTCAAATATTTAAATCTAATGTAGTAACATTACATATTTAGAAATTATATGTAATTTTATTCTCATCTTTCTTCCTTTGCAGATTTGCTAATGAACAAATTTTCAATGAGTCTGAAGTGCTTTTGATGAAAACTATATAATATTTAGATTTCAAAATGATTGCACGTTTCTATTCAATATCACGGATTTGCATATTATTCACATTACAGTAAAAGACTCGTCCCACCTTCCCTCCAAGGTACCTGTGCCTCTGATACTAATAGTATAGTAGGTTAGTTGATAATAATAGGAACATAATAAATAGTTCCGTGTCGGTGTTATTTCATCATATTCAGATGCGCAATAAATGTCAGAGTTATTATCATTATTATTACGCGTTATATTTTTGTGAAATTAATTTTATTCTCTCCAATTTTGTATTTTTAATTATTCTTTATTTTTTTTCTCGGTAGGTATCTATACAACATAAATATTAAAATCTTGTTAATTTTTTGTAAAATAATATCTCGTTGCGTAATCGAATAAAATAAAATCAGTTGAGATAATCTGTTGAAGGTATGATATAAAACATCGTCTAGTTTTTCTCAAGAAAATTTTCTACTATTTGTTAAAGTAAAATCAAAGGATATATTTGAACGTTAAAAATAAGATTAAAGTATAGAAAAAAGAAATATGGATGTAAATCAAAGTGATAAAATTTGATATTAGTCCTTTTAAGACGTTAAAGATAAGTTTACGCGTTGAGTAGAATCTTTCTATCACATTTTTATATTTCTTGCTTATAATTGTTCAATTTACCAACGAATTCTAACAAACTACTATTGCTACTTACGTCGTTCTATCTAAAGATTTTGTCGTATTTGCATTTACATCGTTTGCTCTAAAACGGACGACGACGTTTTTAAATAACTCGATACCGTCTTACCAAAGGAACGAAATTTCGCGTTACGATAACAGGACTCATTAGCGATTTTTCTTCGCAGCAGGTAAACGAAAATTTGACGGGGGTCACCAGAACCAGGGGGAATCTAAACGTCGCTTCCAGAGCAACTGGGGAAACCAACCCCTAGCCCAACAACCACTGGGCAATGCGTACGGATTGGCGAGTGTAAATGGTGGCAGTGGTGGTGGTGGCGGTGACATAGGATTTGGAGGTAGAACCGCGGCACTAGGCGGCATTTCCGGCGACGATCACGAATGGTATCAAGACTCCTATCAATCGTGGAGCTAACTTCTACGAGTATGTGAGTGAACACGTACGCACGAACAAACCCGTATGATAAGAGCGCGCGAAATAGATAGGGGGAGAAAGCGTGATAAAGGGGGTAGGGAAAGATGAAGAAGGATGGATGGACGAGAAGAGCGAAAGTAATCGTGGAAAGTGGATCCATCTGTACTGTCGCTCCTCTCCTCTAATCGTAATAATAATAATAATAATAATAATAATAATAATAATAATAATAATAATAATAATAATAATAAT
>JAITYT010001259.1:508872-528030 GCA_025433975.1 Liostenogaster flavolineata
GCGAAAAGGCAAATTCAAATCCCGTGAACGCGCATACGTTCGATTGGCCAAACGAAGGGCGGAGTGGGGATAAGCAACGTGCCAGTGACGTCACAAAGCATCGACGCCATTATGACGCGATCGATTCGAGCGAATTCGAAACTGGCGCCATTTTGGTACTCCCGAGACCAATAGGAACCACCGTTTCGTGCGTCACGTGGTGGAAGTTCCTGCGCATCTGTCTATCGATGATCATCGCGTTCTTGCATCAGTGATCGATCGATCGGTCGATCTCGAGCCGTTGAAGAGGAAGGACGTCATCCTCGAAGCAGGTAATTCTTTGTACTTTGATCCGCGGCGATCGATTGGAGGAGAAGTCTCCGAGGAGAAATTTCATTGGTAACGAGGAACTTTGCAAATTGTTCTCCTTCAACGATTGCGAATTTGTCGTCGTCATTACGCGTGAAACTAGAAAACGAGGAACGCAGCGGAGGGTAAATTGAAAGAGGAACTCCTCGGTCTCGAGCCTCGTTATTCATGATACGAGATCGTTAACCATGATCGCGGTTAACCTGACAAGCGAAACGTGATTGGAAGATCCATGTTTCGATCGATAGAGGTTATTTTCTTCACCGGTCATTGAGAGACCGGCAATATCTTCTGGAGATACCAATGCCACTCTTTGCGGAAATTAGAAGGCGTGTTTGACGAACAAGTGACTATTTTTGTGAGTGATTTTTTTTTATTTCGATCCTTGAAATATTAAGCGTTCCATCGATATCAAGTCTTCGTTTGACCTCTATCGTTTGTGTCTGTGATATGGATTTAAGCTTCGTCGTCATCGTTTCGAGTAAAAATCGTTGAAATTTAAATTTGACGTAAATGCAGAATTGTTCGATAGGTGACGAACTTCGTTATATCGATCGTAAGGTCGATCCACGTGACGTCATATCGATCGCAAAATCGACCCACCCACGTCATATCGCTGTGTTGCCTCCGCGGAGTGCGCCATATTCGATCGATATTTGAAGGAATACGCATTTTCTTCGTAGGCGAATTTTTCGTATAATCGTACAAAGACAATCCGCGCTACAGTATTTTATAGGCTAGTTCATTGACGTGTGAAGCGTTGAACGTTGGATTCGTTGAGTCTGTTCTTCCATCGTTCATCGTCAAAATGAATTTCATACTTAGCGTTTGCATGTAAATAAAGATAAAGTAACCTGTATTTTGACACGTATCTAAAGGTAATTCTTTTTCACATAAAAAATGGAAAATCTTAACAAAATAATGAAATATGATTATTATTGATTGTTCGCCTGTCTCTTACCGATCCAATCAGAAAGTCACGATACTTAGGAGCTAACTTTTTTAGTTCAACCTTCGAACACGTTCCAATGGATTCCAAATTCGCATAATGGATCATGGGTGTGATCGTTCAAGTTGAAGGATCGATGCAACAGGAAACGAAAAAGCGTGGTTGAACTCGGCTGGAAATACGACGTCCTCCCTCGACCATCGACGTTTTTCTCGATTACAATGTATAAGCATCGACGTATATATTTGCATTTTTACGCATATATATATATATAATATATCTATAGGTACCTAGAGAACTATGGAAAACGATGGCGTGACAGTAACCGTACTGAGATATAAAATTAATACTAGTCCGTAGGCGGGCCTGGAACTCGCTATAATGAAACTTCTAGGCTCAATTGCATATTTCATACGCCTCTAACATTGTGCACCAGCGAATATAATCATTGTTCGTTACTTTGCATGCGATTCTGGCCTTCGTCGTGGAACGAATTCCACCTTTCTTCTTCGTTTTTTGCCTCTCCCTTTTCGATTTTGACGTCCCTCTGACATCCCTTTGGCGTCCCTTCTTTATGGGGTTGCTTGATGCGATACGCTCAAATGCACTTTCATTCACCAACTTTTAACAAACCAACAGTCTAACGTTCTCTTCAAAATTCTAGATGCTGATAAGCTGCCATTTTTGTGATTCGTTTAACGAACGAACTTTGATAAGGATGTTGACAAGGTTGGTTCACGTTCAGTTGGATAATGGATTTAAAAATAGTTGAATTTGATCGAAGAAGTTGAATCGTCGTTGTATGCAGTGACGAATGATGTGACAAGAGGAATGGTAATTCCTAATAGTAGCAAAATCGAAAATGTCTTTTTCGAGAAAATTATTTTTAAAAATTTGTTAGTTTTGGTAAGTCTAGCTGTTGGATCTTTTGTTAAACGAATTTTAAAAGCTTATTTATATTTAATGTAAACATAGATTATCAGAGTCATTAATGTATCTGTTATCGGTATTTAAAACCACTGTTTGTCGAGTGCAAATGAATTTAGAATTAATTTTCTCGACAATGAAATTTTATTCAACATTCGTAAAATATTATTTCACTTCTATTTTTATTTCTGATTAGAATCGCCTACCATCGTATCGTAATAACCATTGTTATCTTATAAACAAAATTATTTCTATTTAGAATCAGTCGATTAACCTATGCCTATGCACGAATTTAAACATATTTGCTGCCTAACTTGAATCCATATCGATTTAAAGCTATCGAGTAATTATTTCAAAGAAAATGTCATTCGTTCGTGAGTTACTCCGAGTTGTAAAACGTGCAAAATTGTCTTATTCTGTTCCATTCGACTGTTCGATATTTTTCTCGTCAATGTTTCTCCCTTCTTTACGGATAATTGCTTCGGTAACGCGCGGTGAACTGCCGATGAGCTTTGCTCATGAATTTTTTCTTTACGCCTTCGAAGTTTGAATCGTCATTCGTGGATCGATGATCGCGCGTAAGCAATCGTACGATTACATTTTTGAAATAACTTGTTTAACTTGGTTCGTTCGTTTTCCATAAAACTGACCTTACGTTTCGATATAAATTGTTTAGAAAATCGTTCACCATCGGACTTAGGGCCGCTATTTGAGTACGTGCAAGATGAAGCCTTCAATGTGAAACATCGATGAACGGTAAAGTAAGGCAAGGTTGCATAGTCATTTATCCGACTTATTACAGAAACTATGGATACCTATAAGTCGAACGTACTATTTTCTCCTTTTTTAACTCACAACCTGCCGTCGTGGGTGGCGTTGAGTTCCGAGAGTTATTTGTTGCAAGTACAACGCACTATGGCAAAATAAAGTGAGAAAACGCTATTGAGCCGCTTCAAATCGCTCTAAATTCTAACTCAAAATCCTTAAATTGCACTACTTACGCAAAGAAAAACAGAAGATCCTGTCATTTAACGCTCCGTCGAATGAAACAAGTCGAAACGATTGCTCCATACATCCTTCGATTCGTGATTTGATTCGTATAGAAACGTCCATTGCTGCAACAGATTCGAAACAGTTTGAATTGCTTCAAATGATTGTTTGAAACAATGTGGAATAATTATCCAATTAATATCTATTGGGTCGACAAAAATGTAATTTCTGTTTTCAAAAACAGATGACGTTATGTTTTTTTTAATGACTATCGTCAGTGTTACATTTATGAATCATGAAGTTGTCAGAAAAATGGCGAAAGGTCGTTGAAGAAAATGGAAAATCTATAATCGATTGAATGATGATTGATCATTCTTTGTATAAAAAACGAATTTTATTCCGCATTGAAAAACCAACATTATTTTCTTGCCAACCCAATATCACAACACAGAGTCTTTAAGCCTATCGACTCGGTAATCATCGGATATCTTAGCAATAGTCGATTGTCCGATCATCGCTCGGATAATTTTGGGTTTCCGGTCTAGCCTGGTAGTGCCTTTTCTTTAAACACGAACTGCAGCTCCGACTGAATTGATTTCTTGAACAAGGAACTATAAGAACGACACTCAACGGTATAACATCATGGAGGATCGACTAGGCCGCATTGGGTCGAATCGGATGCTTTATCGAGTGACTGGCAGGTCTTCGTCGGTTTCCTTACGTATTCACAGATGTCGGTGACCCTTGGCACTTGTCCACCTATAATATTGTCACGTTTTATATATTAACCTACGTGTTGTGTGTTTATGAGTAGGTGTGTGAACTATTTCTTCTTGAGCACGTGTCTCTCATTTCTTTCTCTTTTTTTCAATCGAATCCGTTCATACTGGTGGTGCTAGCTTTACACCTCTTGGTTTTGTTAAATGGATCCTACAATTCCTCGTGATCTGAACTATTTTAGTCATTATTCTTGACTCGTAAATACGAAATTTAAGATGTTGTAGGGATAAATCAATCAAATGCGTTGTTGGGAAAATCTATGGGTTAAAATACGAACGAAGGTTGGACCAAATTTTACTCGTGGAGACACAATCTTTAATAGCAAAAAATATTGACTTTATATTCATCCAACATTAAAAAGAGACTTCAACCTTGTTTGAATAAATATTTAAAATGATACATTTATATGTTTATAATCGATACGAGGCAGAGAGAAGAGCTCCAATGTGAAATAATAAAACACCTCGTTGGCATTAGTATTTTAGTTTTATTAAAGATCCCCACGTAAACACTTGGAGATCGTGAGAGCGATACTAGGACGTTTCTCACCTTACGACTCGTTATTTATTAACTATGGCAAGCTCGATGGCGAGCTGATCGATATAAAGTGTATGCGTATTATTTAAAATGCAACCTGCAACTTGATAAAAGTTAGGGTCGCGCGGATGAGTTCAAATACGATAATGTTGGGTGTCTTTATGCAAGGTTTGTTTATTTTGGACATTTTTGAGTAAATCTGACAATTTTTATAAATTTAATAATTTCGTCAAGAAAAATTGTAATTGGAGATATTTGCATGATATTTGCTAATTCATGCTACGATCTAAACATTTTTAGTTTCAAGTTTGTTTTTCGTAACTATTGTATTCATTGATTTCTTTCTTTGTATAATATAGAATTCTACATAAATGTAACTTTATTTTGGACGAAGTGGGGAGTTTTAATGAATTCCCAATACTAGAATGCTGGGGACAACTACTCCACAATTATCTGGAAAAAGTGGGGTCAGTTATCGATTTTCTAGCCCCGTAATGCATTATGATTAAAGTATGCACGAACTGCAAATAACTTTTCCATTAAAAGAAAATTGTACTGATTTTAAAATTTTGCCGAAGCATAATCTTTTTATAACATCTTTACGTACTCAACTTGAACAAATTTTATTCATAGCATTTTTAAAAATAACTCGTGCATTAGGAATCGCAGACGATAGAATTATTTCTCACGACGAAATTATAAGGCCGTACCCTTTTGTTTGAATTTTTTTCTGTAACTCAATATGAAAAAGTTTTTACTCGCAAAAGTGCAAAAATAGACTACGTCGGCACCAACGGGTTCGTGAGAACTTTTTGAAAACAAAGTTGATATAACATCGCATATTCGTCACGCGACCTTTTAAATTGTAACTTACAATCGATCAACGTCGACAACTTACCAAGTCGATAGACCTAACAACTCTAATACATGTCTAATGCATATTAATTGTGTTGTTAAAGGTATCGATACAAGTACAATTATTTCAAAAGGAGACACGAATAGAAGAAACTTCCAAATGCAATTACTCGATCTGCAAATTGTATTTGCACGATTATAGCTATTTTAAAAATCGGGAATCAGGAAACGACGATCTCATTACTAGTTTGTCCTAGGCTTGGACACAACAGAAACTCATAAAGTCGTAGAAATTATTCGAAAAATATTCGATTGAAATCGTTGTATCGATTAAAGCTCGTAATTAAGAATTCGACAGGGTTCTTTCTCCCAGTCTCCTCGTTTCCATCAAGCCTCTTGCGATCGACCGTACGTCGACCACTGACCTAGGCGACAACGTGCTTCTCTATAAATAAGACCGTTTCCGCGTTTATTCATGCTTTCTACTCGTCATCGCGCGATTTCGTACGTCTCTACGTATTCTCCAACACGTTGAGGATGATTCGCCTTCGAAGGAATCGAAGCACGATCCATAATTGAATATAGAAGAATATGGAATAAGAAAATTGACCAATCTCCGAGGTACGAATATATGCTCAGTAAGAAAGCTAGAAAATGTGTACGCAAGAACTTACACGCTTTATTCCTTATTCCTGCAACCGTACGATGAAGTTGCTGAATGCCTATAAAGAAACCACACGGTCCTTCCTTTCCCTGACCTCAAAGAAAGGGAAAATATGTCGTAGATATTGATTTCGATCGAACGACGCGAGTTTCTTGGAAGACAAGAGAAATCCTGATCCAAAGTTGACGCTTCCGTGAATCGAATTTGAAATTTGGATTTTCCACCTTGTTCCTTCCTTGGCATCGTTCTTAATCGTTGATAATAAAAGAGGATAGTAATTAGCAAAGTAACGATCTAATGATTCCTAATCGAACAATCGGTTTGCATTTTTCCATTTCAATTTGATTTTCTTGGTCTGTTATTGGCTGCACTGCGCATCCTTCGCACGTTTTGTAATCGTGAAATAATTGTTTTGGTCAAAATCCATTTTCTTTTAATCGTTATCGGAATATATATATATATATAAAATAAAAACATATATTCTGGAATGATTCGATGCTGCGGATTAGATCAGTCGAAAGAAGATGAAAGAAAAAGAGACATAGAAATTGTTCGTCTTCGAATCGTTTCGTCGCTTTATATCAACGCACATTAATATTATGTTTATAATTTGACCTTACGGGAATCTTCGTTTATGTAACTGTAGAAGAATAACACGATGATATGCCGCTCTGCAACCGAGCTTACTCTTCTAATCACTCATTCGTGCGAATGAATAAATCAAGAACGGACGCTCGTTGCTGAGATAGCGCAGGTGCACTATTATAATTCGCAGGAAGTTCGAGGAAACACCAGGAAAACAACGTAAAGATCTTTCAATTAAACGACGTATTTACGTACAATTTTTGTTCATCCAAATTATTGGATTATTACTGGATTGGCAAGCAAGAAAATCGATTTTCACGAACAGACGGTGTTATTTCTTTTTTAATAACTTCTTTCGGTATTGTACATAATTATGAATCACGAAATTGCCAAAAAGCTGACAAAAGCTTATCGAATAAAATTGAAAATATATTATTGATTAAAGTTCGTTCTTTGTCTGCACAATTGAGTTTTATTTCACACTAGAAAACCGAATAAAGACACTTAAAGTGGTTGAATTTGCCAGCATGATCGAGCACATTCGTCGATCGAAGAAAAGCAAGAAAAGGATCCTGATCGATGTAATATTCATCGAATTCAAAAAGTAATCAGTAGGAACGATGAAACGTAGACGAATCATCGACGATCGATGCATATCCATCGATGGAAAAAAAAAACAGGAACAAGGAAAAGCATCCATCGCGATGAACTTGGTGGAAGGGCCAAAGGGCAGCGCCATTGCGAGTGGCAAACGGATAAGAATGACGCGTCTCTTCTCCCTCCGCTAGTCCTTGAGGTCGGTATCGTCTCCGCCTGCGCTAGGACAACCAACCGGTCGACCAATTGAAATAGTCAGTCGCGGCATGAAGGTGTCCCCAAGGACAGCATTACGGGGTGTTAAACATATACAGTTGGCGGTAGGAGCCGCCGTGGTCAGGAACGAAGAAGGAGGGTGAAGAAATAGACGGCAAAGAGGGAAACTCGAAAGATTCTCCGGCTTCGTCTTTCCTTTCCTTCCTGAAAGCAGTGACTTCGCATATCGCCTGCGCAAGAGGAGCTCCAGATTCTCGGCATCAGGAAGTGTTCGTGGTCGTTCGACAGAATCCTTCGTTACGCATCGAATCTCGATATTAATTGTTTCGATATCCTGCGATATTTCTTTCGGTTTCTCGATCCACAACTCGCATCATTGAACAAATCGGTTGTCCCAGTGATATTTTATTGATATTTTTCAATTAACAGACATTATTTATGTCTATAAGAAAGATAGTTCATTCACGGAAGTAAATAAATTATTGATAAATAAATAGATATTGATAAATGTCAATATTTATTTATTTACTTCCAATTGACAGGCATTACTCTTTAGAAGGTCCTTTATTTACGGGAATTAATGAATTATTAATAAATACTAAGTAGAAGACGCTTTAGATAGTGTTAAACCGGACACCTTTTTGAAGAAACAGCGAATCGGTAGGATCAAATCGACACTGACAGTCAACGTGAAAAAGATTACGTTTCGTTTAATTATACAAAGAAGAAACTGAATTAGCTTAGAAAATAATGAAACGTTTAAGATGTTCAATAGAGACGACACGATCGTACGGATTCGACAACCGTGCAAACTTCGTTATGAAAGACTATCTAGAGAAAGGGGTGGCAAGGAAAGTTTGCTTTGTTTTTTTTTCATGATGGACGCGTAAATACAGGTTTTCATCGAGTTGAGCGCTTTTTGCATACGAGATTCTCAACACGCGAAGATCTTCTTCGGTTACAGATTAGACTACAAGCACGTGGTATCGGAGTTAGGTGTCCTAACAAAGGAATCGTTTGCACTGTTCTACAAATATACTTGCATAAAATTGCCATCTATTCCGTCGACTTATCTGTTATTTTGACCATTATATTTTTTTCGAGTTTCATCGCTAAGTCGTCCTTCGCTTTAATTATACATTTGATAAAATCGTAACGCGACAACGTAGCTCGATGTTTAATTATTTTCAATTGATCAGTGAATTGTTTCAGGAAATATGTTCAAAAATGTCATATTATTTTACGACATTTGTCGTTCAGTTTTGGGTAGTTATAAAATAAAGCATGTCGATACTGGGAGTCTAAAAATTTAAAGAAAAACGGCAGAGAGAACGAGATATCTCGTCAGGGAAAGGGTTAATCGTGTACGATCGAAGGCCCGTCATAATATTTCTACAGAATTAAAATTACTTGATTTTCTTAATTGTAGGATCAACAAAGGTTAGTCGTTGATGCAAAAATAATCGATTATTACAATATATCAAGAGCATGAGCGCGCATACGATCGACAGTAACTTGCTACGCGAGATTGAATAAAACTCGAGCGAGAATTTTAATGCGATTTTTACAACATCGACTCCATCCGTCTACGTTCGTAGACGTCTCTATCGAAGTACCTGCAGTGACGTTCTTTTCAAAATGCAAATGAATGCTTCGAAGAAATTGAAAAAATCTTTTTGCGAGAGTATCGATGCCAAACGAAAGAAATGCACGTCGTCGTCTTGGAGATTGTCGACTTCTTACTCGCCCGAAGTGATGATCATGTGCGAACAGTCACAAGAAATGAAGGAAGTCGCGATAATTTCGAGTGAAACTGCCTCTTGTTCTACGATCTACGAGAAACTACAGAAGTCAGAAGCATCGACGGTTCCTACGTACGACATCGTGGATCTTCTGTCGTGCGACGACAATGATTGGTACGAACAAGGAGGGACCCTCAATATCTTGAAGAAGCTGATATTATACGCTTAAAAAGAGAAAAAGAACGAACGAATTTATTAGTAAAGTCTCTCGAATTAATTTCTTGCGATGATTAGACACGGAGAATATTTAATCGCGTCCCGAATGTGTTTCTTTTACTTGTAGGCAGTGTTTAACGAACAACGTTTCGTAGCTCGTTGCATTGCTTTGATCTCCGAGTAAACCAAACTGACCCTCTTGTTTTTGCAATCGCACAGTGTCAACGAGGAACAAATAGCTTGCCGACGGATCAGCAGTTCCAGTGACGTGCGGATAAACCTAAAGAGTTCAAAGTCGTGTCCGGATTGCATCGAATGCTTGATGCAACATCGTAGCATGGAAGAGGAAGAAATCAAGGGGGAAAAATGCCAAAGTCACCTCGATTCTGGGAAATACGGTAACGTCTTTCCGAAAGGACCCATCGATGATGCTGATCGATCAGTGTCGATGAGGAAGAAGTCGATATCTTCGAACGTGACCGTTTCGACAACCGGAGACGAAGACGAAGAGCCAATTCTGGTCGATCTGACCAACGATGAAGTGAAGGTCGCGTGGAAGCAAACGATCGTCAAAGAATATTGTGACATCGACGACAGATCGTTCGAGACTTGCCAAGCTGCTTGCGTCGAAACGAGCACGAGCTTCGTCACGACAAACGGTGTTCGAGGTACAGGGTATAACGATAATAACGATGACATTAGTTTCAATATTAATATAAATATAATTAAAAGTTGCAACGATACAAACGTTAATCGTGCGAGAAGAGCAATTTAATTGGATTCAATGGTAACAAGATGATACCTTGTATAATTGGGCAGCTTTTGCACGAACATCGTGTTACTTGTACAGGCAAAAAAGAATCTAAATTAATCCATTAAGGACCGAATTTTTTATATAATGTTTATACGCGTTATGATATTATATTATACACAACTATTATTATTATCATCATCGTCGTTATATTATAATTATAATCATGCACAATACAAAAATATTATTGCCAAGCGAGATTTTATTATTGTACAAAATTTGTTATTTATTTGAAGAAAAGTGCAATGTCCCAAATGGATACTTTGGGGCAAAGTGGATTAAAAGATTATCGTTATTACTAAGCAATTAAGGAAACCTTGAACACTATATCGTTAAGAAACGATTGTAAAGCACCGCTTGCTTCGTCGCGTTACGGCATGGTACCTTCTTGAACCCCTATTCACTGTTGGACCACGTAAAGCGCTTAAAAGACTCGATCAAATGCTTTAAAATTTCTCATCTAATTTTTCTGGTTTCCCAATCGATTCGAATCTGTCTCTCGTTTTATCAAATTCAGCGATTCGTTTCATCTCTTTCCAGAATCCCGTATCATGATAGCTGACAGCTCCAGCAAACTGAATCAAAACAACCCCAAGAGCAGCTTAACGACTGCTCTGAAAGATCGAGAACCATGCATCCCAGTCCAGCCCAATCGTTGTCTGCCGATTCGTCCAGCTCCACCGATGCCAACTCATACGAACATAGCATTAAAGCCTCGAGGCAATATTTCGCAGCTGAAGCTCTCAAGAGCGTCAGTCTTGAACGCGGAAGTTCTAGCCATTTCGAGCCATTTGGAGCAAGAAGGAATCACATTGGCGACGGAGGGAAGCAAAGGCTTCGACGTCAGCAACGAATACATAAATGCGCTTCCAGTTGAAGATAGGATCGATGAGCAGAATCGAGTCGTTTCTTGCGCTTCGAGTGTCGGTCGCTCGATGATGTCCAAAAGAAAAATGCTTTTGGAGAAAGATGCCAATCAAAAAAAAGAGATGACGAAGGATCAGAAGAAGAGAAGGTCTCACGAGGACAAGCCCAGTCAGACGAAGCGCGTTGATAGTGACCTCGATAAATGCCCAAACGAACATTCGAGTAGCGTGATCGAGAGCATCGGTGGCCTGTCGCAAGAACGGGAGGGATCCTGGAATGAACAGAGGTGCATGGCCTCGACCATGAGCTCGATGACATCGAAGGCCAGTCAGGAAAGAGGCAAGATTGTGCCGCCGCTCAGACTGAAGAAAATCATTCGCGAAGGTATAGGTAAAATGTGTGTTTAATCGAGCGTACCTTTATAGCTACTAAGTATTTAGGAATTAAGTTCTAGAAGCTGAAAGAGTGAGGAAACATTATTAGGAACATAGGAAGAAATTTCTTTCAGTATTGGTATATGATCGTTTGTAGGGTAATAGCGGGGAATGTTACCCCATGTTTTACATGTTTCCAATGTAAGTGCGATTTTTCTGATACAATAGAGTTGAATATTCTAAATTTTACACATTTTTCCCCAAAGGGTTTCGATGTGCTGAATCCATATCAAAAGTTAACATTTTCATCCGGATACTTGTTTTGAAGTACCAGAAACGAGATTAGAAGCAATTATTTATTTATCTTTTTGTGGAAATTCTATTCACAAAATGGACAAAAATATAAACACAATTTCTTCACGATCCTTTTGTCTTCGATTTTAATGATTTTCAATTCGTAATTTTGAAACGAAGAACGATTACGCAAGACGAATATAACCAGAAATAAGTCGACGAATATTGTAAAAATAAATTCAAAATTTATTTTAAGTTAAAGAAATAATTCTTGCAAAATAATAAATCATTTATAAATCTATAAATCGTTTACATTTTCGAGTAACCGAAATAACATCGATGCACAAAAATATGATACAATTAATTATTATAAAAACATCACGCAACAGATATATTTAAAATATCGCCAATACGCCCGCTAAGATTTTAGCCAGACGTCACTACACAGTGTATTGCGCCAGCCAATCAGAGGAGGCCTTTGAGAAGCTCGTGCGTCGGCTGTTGCTTCGTTATGCGCGGAGTTCCTTGTCTGACAGTATCGTTGTGTTGATTTTAGAGGTTATGAGTTACGTCGCTTTCTACGCAAAGCTACTTAACCTCTCTTTTTATCAAACTTGCGAATATAGTGTGTATCGACAGTGACATTCGAAGATCTTCCAAATCCACTACCGCTTAATTGCTCGAATTTGTAAGTATTCAGTAATTTAACCTCACTTGTGAGATTCGACGCGTATTTTCACGTACTTTTCAATATTCCATATATGTATGTATCTATATATTTATGTATAAAATAACTTGATCTCATTCGAGATTCGACGCGTATTTTCACGTATGCCGTTGTTTATGTACGTATATATATATGTATACATATATTTATGTGTTTCGACAAAGTTGGAGATTTTCAATTTCCATCGCTCATCCGTGGATTATGGGATCGCAACAGCAAGGACAACACCAAAAACAACGAGTCACAGAACACATGGCGATATTTTCGCGAAGATGGAATTTCATGCTTGCACGAACAATTCCGAAGGATCCCTTTTGAGAACGATATCATGCGTTTGAAACCATATTTGAATTGTAAGTACATCGATTTTAGAAAAAGTCGTCGTTTAGGTAAGCTTCGTTGGGTCAAATTTGATACTTTTGTATAATTGTTAAATATGTACGCAAATTTATTCCATTTGCCATTGTGTAGATGAACTTGTATTGTAAGAATTATTTTATGATTGACCTTGGATAATCTTTTAGGATAAGATGTTACTATATTTCTGTATGATGTATAAAACTATGTCTTCCTTTCCCAAAGACTGATAAAGAAAAGATGTAGCTTCGCATCCTCTGTCCATTATGCGTTAAGATTAATAGTAGAACTTCGAAGGGACATCGTTTATCTTTATACGATTATCGTTTTATCGAAGATATAACGAAGATGGTTTTGTATAAAACAACTGTTGTCACTTGTAGTCACAAAAAGTTATCTGAGTACACATATGTGTCAGAATTTTTTCACTCTGACCCAAATAGTTTCTACTAGCACATAATATTGCACAAAGAGTTCAATTTTGAATGAATATGTATTCAATATCTTTTGGTACTAAAAGTCAAATACATTGGACATTTATTGTATTAATTGTTTCACTATAAAGAATTACATTGCCATTACATTAGGTGCCTTTTTTTGCATCATTGGCTTAGTGTAATGTGCTTTTGGATATATGTCGCCTTTTCTCTATTTAAATATTATTTACTAAACAAACATTTTTTTCAAAAAATTAAGATCAAGATCAAACTTGAACCAAATAATACATCTGCTGCAAAAGTAAAGCAATTGTATTAGAGATACAATGAAAATTCATTAAAATTGAAAGCAAAAGGTTCGTAAGTGTTTCTTGTAGCTGCGCTACATCGATGTAACCGTATGAACAATGATTCAACTAATCATTCGTTTGTCAACAAATGTCTAGTTATCAAGAACATGTCTCTTGAATATTTAGAACTTAATCAGCGTAAAACTAACCAGTGTAATTCGAATGTCAAATTGCCAGATTCATTTATCATAGAATTACTATCATTATTTTATATGGGAACAAACGACCATACAATATTATTTTTAAAAATGGAAACTTAACAGAGTATATTAGCGATAATACCATTAATCTTTAGCACTGTCTGTTTATAATTTCTTCTACAAATATAATTGCCAAATTTTCTTAATGTTTGGCTTCTTAACAGCGTCCTACTAAACGTTATTTTTTAATCATGATATATTAATTTATCCTTAATTTATAAATATCGTTCGATCAATGTCAACAGGAGGTGTTAATGAATGCGAAAGCATGAATATTTCATCGGAAGATGAAAAAGAGATGAATTACAGAATTGTAACAGGAGCAACGCCAAGTCCAATTTCTCCTTCTACACCGATGATCTCTACTCTACACTGGAACACGGTGTGCTCGGACCTCGAGCATAACAGCAACGTAACAATGTCTGAAAAATCTTGTCATGAGTCACTTGTAAGAAACGACGATTATAAGTTGAAAAATCGACACAAAAGGTTGCGCCAAAACCTCTGGGATCTACAGAACAAAGTGATGGATCTTGCCAAGAAGATATCAAGCTTAACCAACATCGATGATTCTGCTTCGAAGCATGATGTTACCAGACTTCGACAGATGATGAACTGTTACAAGAAACGGATAAAAGATCTTTCAAAATTGCGGACCAAATTCTTGGCTGAGAAATCTCCCCTCGTATACAACGCCAATAATGATAACAATGTGATCACTGCGACGATCGACAATAATGACAAGGACGATTCTTATCGAAACAGTGAGGAAGGATCAGCCTACAGTTTTCCATCAACTTCCCCGGAACCGCCAAAATTATCACCGCTTTCTCCAAATGATTGTCAAAATAAATCTCCTGGTGAAATTAGAAATAGCCCACCAATTTTACCCAGAGTCTATTCGGATGCTTTATCGAACTTAAAGTACGTGGAAAGACAAGATCTGTCGGTAAGTTTGTCTTTCATTTCTGTTAATTATTTCCTCCTGATTGTTTTATCGACATTTTTTAACTAATTAGAATATAATTCTTTTTAAAATTAAATTGATTGTAATCTCATAAAAGCAACATTCTTATTTATTAGTAAAACGTTCCTTTGATCGAATATATATTTTGTAGAACATCTATAAACCTAAGTAAGGGTCTATTCTTAATAATATTAAACGACAAAACCGTATATAATGGTAGTAATAATCATTATTATTATTTACTGAATATGCAGATTTCTACCTCTGGATCTTCAACGTCCGAAGATTCAGCTTTGGGAATGTCATCTGTAAATGATACTTCCACAGAGAGCACGACTAATCTATCCTGGCAGCTTTGTAATATGAATGTAAAAAGTACATTACCAATGACATCGACCCAATCGTGTACTTCGAAAAGCCCAATTAAAAATGTAGACATGCAGGAAATGATGCTAAGTAATACCATGCAATCTGTAGAGGATAATGCGATTAAAATACATCAGAATGAAAAAAAGGAAACAGCAAAAAATCTACTGAACAAAGATACGAATGAATCAGTGAAGGAACCTACAAAGATAGAAAAGCATTCATTATTAAGCAATACAACTGATGGATCTCATATTCAACTCATAAAAAAGTCTATTATTGATTCTATTAATTGTAACATTGAAGCATCATCAAATATTCAATGCGGCGGTCTTTACGGATCTTCGATCACCAGGCCACAAATACAGACCAAGTATTACAATCCTACAAAGATTTCAAAGGATAACGTTTTAATCACTAGTATAATGGAAGACTCGCGGACCACGCAGAAAATTAACGTAAGAGAAAATAAGAATATCGAATATTTTAAAAACAAAGTTCAAATGGTTGTTCAAAACTCGTCTAATGATTCAAACTCATTTTTTATTGTCAATGTATATTTTTGTTACCAAGAAACAATATCTTATTTGTTATTCTTTAAACGTGTAATTTTAAAATCAACTTATTAGTTTTGTTTCGTTTGAGCTTTTCTGTTTTAAAAAATGTTCATTTTATACTTTTAAGTTTAGAAAAAATCACGAAATTTGTAATCAACAGATTTATTAGACGCCACAACGCGTACTGCTTTCAACTTTTTAAGGAATGCTGGTTTATTTCTTTATTCTTTTAAATTAATTTAAAAATATATTACATATTAATTTGAGTTTATTTTATAATTAAGTTATAATTAAATTTTCAAACATATCGAGAAACATTTAAGTTGCTTAAGTTGCATAAATTAATTGCAAGAGACAATCTTAAATGTAGAGGTTTGTTATAGGTATCTTCGAGTACGAATCAAGCAACGATATTAGATTGTTTGCCAACTACCTCACTTTCTTTAATTCAGATCGAATCGTCTCTTCCTGCTTCAAGCCATCAACGAGATATGTAAGTATACGACTTTTAATAACCATTATATCGTAATCGATATTTTAATCTACGTATATTGATTAAAGCTCGACGAAAAGTCCAAACGTCGGAAATTCCCAGAGCAAATCTAGTCAACGTAACGAAGATAATCATATTATGACAGAACAGTTCCCAACATTTGGCAATTGGGCTGCAAGAATGTCCAAAAATCAAATTTCCAAACAGAAATCCAAATTACAAAGTAGGGCTAATATCGCTGCATCGATGGAAGGAGGAACTATTCGTGTAAGTAAAACAAGTAAACGAAGTTTGACTCGTATCTCGATGTACTTTGTATTTTCACGTACGATGGCGAACTTCGTACAAAATTTAGTTTCTAGTATCTAAAGGAATTTATCATACTGATAAAAATATAATTAATTGTGTAAAATCCGTCAAACAAAATTATAAGATTGATTTCGATACTATTTATTATAGCAGGCCTCCGCATCCAATAAATGTAAGGCGACAACCTGTCTTGGAAACAACTCTAATCGTAACAATACTAACGTGAATATAACACCACAATGGAACACCGAAAAATGGCAACATCAGCAGCGTCAGCAACAGCAATTATTACAACAAGTTGCCACGGTTGGTGCGACTTCTCAAACTTTACCGGTAACGTCGGCATTACGTTCTACGATATACTCGCCTTTTACGGCAACTCCATTTTATCCCACTACTTATGGCGTAAGTAAACACTAAATATTACAAAAGTTGTAATAGAAAGATGTAAATCCTTCGAATATTTCTCCAAGAATTACCACAAATTTCGACTATTAAAACGTCACCATCAATATTGAAATTATGTATCTGTATTCTTTTTTTCTTTCTTTTTTTCAGATCGATCCCTATACCGCAGCAAATTTCGGTTATCATTCCACCCTGTACCCCTTCGACAGTTATTCTTATCATTCCCGTTTACATCCTGGACCACCGCTTACAAGTTACCACATACCCGTGCAAGATCCCCTTGCCTCCTCCATACGTCCATTACAAATGGACAAGCAACTGACGTCTCTTCAGGATCCATCGCGATATTACACGAGAAACGTTGCAAAATACCCCAGCCCATTAACGGCGGGTGCTTTTCCTCACGCGACTAGCCTAAATTTCGATCGTTTCAGAACGACATCGACCAATCACAACAGTGGCACCAGTTGTTTACAGCCATTGTTGCTGCCTCCACCGCCACCTTTGCCATCCACGACGCAGCAGACCGTTCCACGAGTGCCTATAAGCGGCTGTGCAACCGAAGTTGATCAATTCGGTCGTAACAGGATGATCCCTGATGTACTAGCCGCTGCTGCGGCTGCGGCGGTCGTTGCCGCTGCATCATTCGGTCGACAACACACGCCGTTGCCTACCTTTAACAACACTGGTACCGGAGCACTGGCTGATGTCGCTGATGCGAATCCTGCTAGATTAAATTCCAGTAGGTCTGTTAATCACGCTCTTGAAAATTTATCATCGAATTATGCACAAAATGTCGATAGCTCGAAAGAGAGTCAATTTAACAACGAGGGGTATCAATTGCAAAATTTATTGATCGATGGATTGCCTGTTATCAGGACGGAAAATAATTTTAGAGAAGCTTCTACCCTCGGCAGTAACGTACAAGCAGCGTCGGGTACCACCTCATCTGTTTATAAATTACCCGTCGAGAATACGTCGCATTCGCAAATAATGAAGAAACCTTCTCATAACGATTTAAGAGATTGCGAAACTCCTCATTTAGGTAAGATCAGTCGTAGCCCGAATACATTAAGTAATCTGAAATGCTCAAACTGTGGTCTACCGGGATCTATGTTTAAATGCTTGGGCTGCGAAGTCACTTTTTATTGCGATGAGGTGTGTCAAACACGACATTGGAGCGTCCACGTTGAACAATGCCCGAAAAAAATGCCAAAATTGAAAAAAGTCACATAAACTATTGTTATCATCTTCATAATTAATTAGTAGTGATGCTGTGATTATCCGGTTACGAGTCCTTTTAAAGAATTTTTTAATTATATTGACTCTAATCGTATTTCTGAAACTTACTTACCAATGTGATATCGTATTATCGATACTACATAATTTAATTATAATATTTATAAAAGTTTATTTAATTGTACATTTTTAGTGAAATGTTTATTATAGGGTCGAAGAATATGGTAATTACGTGTTATCTTGTAATTATATCAAACACAAGGACAGATGAACTTATTTATCAATTCGGTATACCTGTTTGGATATATATTTGATGTATGGTATATATATTTCAATGTAAGATGTAGTATTACTATAGATATTTTTTCATTAATTTTATCGTCTACTCTTTTCACAAGGCGCTATTTATTATATTTATTAAATGTTTTTTTTTTACCTGTAGGATACTAATGTAATTGATAAAAAATTATTTCATCATTTTCATTATTAATAAAATATTAACAAATATAGTAATTAATGTATCGCTAATAGATAATATCGTCTTTATATGTTTTGATGTATCGTTGACGTACCTGTATTATTATTAAGAAAAAATTGAATGAACTAAGCACTTATGTAAAATGTGCCTGTACATTATTAATATAACAATAGAAATTGTTTAATTTCATCTAATTCTTTCAAAAGTTATTTAATGTAATATTATATTTTATAGGTTTTTATTCAGGCTTATCAAAGAGATTAGAGGTAATCCTGTTATAATAACGCGATAGATATTATTAAAAAAGGTCATTTTATAGAAACAAGAGACTTTGATTCCATACAAAAATTGGAATTTAATTTTAAATAAAACATTTCGGGAACAACTCGAAAAACTCTCGAGCAAGTAGTTTTAAATAGGTAAATTTATTTTTATAACAACATATATACATGTAAAGAAAGTAGACTTTCTTCAGGTTAGGTTAGATTGGAATCGGCCGCGCTTCTCGTGGTGCGCGC
>JAITYT010001259.1:535640-559252 GCA_025433975.1 Liostenogaster flavolineata
GAAGAACTATACTCAAGAGGCGAGTTAAAAAATTGGATTTGATCGTTTACGCCATTTGGTCAACAGACTTTAAATAATCAAAGTCACTTTATAGATCCGCTAAGAGGTAAGCTATTGGATCATACGATGAACCACACGCATAAGCGACCCGTAAACGAATTACAGTTCGTCTATTAGGTATTACAAATGTTACGAAAAAACATTTTTATCAACATTACATAATATTAGTAATTGCAGCGATCAGAGTCGATTATATCATATTCATAATTGACCATAATTGAATTATCGCTAATGCTAATAGTACGTTTATTCAAAAAAAACATGCAATTTTTAATTATTTATGTATATAAATGTATATGTAAATAAATTATTAAAATTTCGAAAAACCGTTCTCAGAGTGTAAAAAGCAAGCTATTAGGAAACACGAATAAATAGCTTGACCTACGGAGAAAAGTCGAAACTGTCAGAATTCCGAAAAATGTATTAAATACCGATCGTTGATTATTAATATTCTCTCGAGGTATTGAAAAAAAATTAGATTCAATCGAATATGTCACTTTATTACCGATATGTAGATAATCAAGGTCACCCTATACCGAGCGTGAAAAACGCAAGTTATTGAATCATACAACGACCAACACACGTAAACGAATGACACTCGCCTATTGAGAATTGCGAACAAATGGATAAAGCTGGGGAGAAATATCATAATATAGAGGCGTGAAACGTCAGTGGCAGTGACGCGTCGTGAAAGTATAGAAACTACGCTACGTAGATAGTAGAAAGATATCGGAATCATGGCAATAATAAGTTCCGATAATCAGAATAATGATCATCAGCCCCTTTGTGTCAATGACCCAGGTATGTTTACATTTTATAAAAATGCGTTATTTGAAACATACATATGTCGTGTCGCGTAATTCATTTTGCACGCTTATGCCAAATTCTTTGTTTAGTTTTTGCCTTTCTTTGTTTACCTTTCAGACGTGTATGCGTCTATGCTATGCATGTGTGTATACATACGTATATTTGACGTTACCAACAAAGGCTCGAGAATCTCAAGATATCGATTATTATATTTTCGTGGGTTTCAAATATATGACAACAAATAAAAGAATCGAATTGAAATAGACATTTTTTATTGGTAATCCTAAATGTAATCCTACGAAACTTAACGAATTTTAATACTTAATTAATAATGCTTTTAGTATAAACTTAATTTCTTATAGAATTATACAAAGAATAATTTTTTAAAAATTTAATTTTTTATCAATAATTTTTATTAATACGTACAACAGATATTCGTATTTGATAATTACATCAGAATTTGTATTAATACATTAAGTTCATTAAATTTTATTTCAGAGGAACAGATCCCTTCTGACATCAAATCATGCGTAAAAGCACGCCACACCCTAGGTTTCCTAGGTTTCCTTGGTTTTGCTCTCGTATATGCCATGAGGGTTAATTTGTCCGTAGCTATTGTTTCGATGGTTAATCAGACAGCCATACCGTCTACCGACGATGACAATACCACAGATGTTTGTCCAAAAGAAAAACCCATCAATAACGGAACGTTCATTCCAGTGAGCAGATACTTATGAACTATTTGTAAACACGTGTGTTATTCAAATTAAAAGATAGATATATTATTACGTAATGTTATTTATTATATATTAGCAATATCACATGCTTATATAAAACATGAGAGATTACTGTAACTGTTTTTTTTATGACAATATCTTATCATTCGTATTACTCATGCATATGTATCATCGCTTCTGTATGATATCCATGCATTGATAAAATTGATATATTAATCAATTTTATGCTCATTACGTACTCATTACACATACACATTATCCTTTTATACATATATAACTTATAAATGAATAACTTATTATATTTTAGAGCGCTGGTGAATTCGATTGGGATGAGAAAACACAGGGTGTTATATTAGGAGCGTTTTTTCTTGGGTATGTGGCTACAAATGTTCCAGGAGGTAGAATGGCTGAAAAAGTTGGAGGAAAATTGATTTACGGCTTGGGAATATTTTTAACCGCCGTTCTTACCGTAGTCAGTCCTTTTGCCGCTTATTGGGGATTAGTACCGTTCTTAGTGGTACGAGTTGCAGAAGGATTCACAGAAGTAAATATTTTTCTCTGTAGGTAAAAGAATCTAATGTTTGTGTAACATTAATGCTCCTTTTTTAAATATTTTTTATACAGGGAGTTACTTTCCCCGCGATGCACAGTATGCTCGCACATTGGGTGCCACCATTGGAAAGAAGTAAATTCGCCGCGGTAGTATATGCAGGCAAGCCACTTGTTATTGTACGTGATTGTAAAGTTGATGTAAAACCATTTAAGCCTGCAACGAAAAATATGTTATAGGTGCAAATTTCGGAACTGTAATTTCTCTGCCAGTAAGTGGATGGTTGTGTTCCTTAGAATTGTGGGGTGGCTGGCCACTTGCATTTTATTTATTCGGTGGACTTGGTATCGTTTGGTATGCATTTTGGTTGATTTTTATCTACGATACTCCTGCTCAACACACGAGTATCGATCCTAATGAAAAGGCATATATCGAGGCTAGCGTAGAGAAGAAAGATGAGGTCAGTTTTAATATTTATATATATATATATATATATATAATGCCTGATTCAATTTATCGAAGATTAAATTTCTATTTAAAAAAAAAAACAGGATAACGATGCAAGTGTACCATGGTTATCTGTTTTTACGTCTCTTCCTGTATGGGCCATCACTATAACACAGTGCGGACAGTCGTGGGCCTTTTATACACTGTTGACAGAATTACCAACATACATGGATAAAATTCTACATTTCGATGTGCAACAGGATGCATTTCTTTCAGCGTTACCTTATTTAAGTGCTTGGTTGGTTGGTCTAGGAATATCAAGTTTCGCAGATGCTCTACTCGCTCGCAATATCTTGTCCCCGTTAACTTCTTTCAAATTGTGGAATACAGTGGCTTCTTTGGGCCCTAGTCTGAGTTTTATCGGTGCTATTTGGGCAGGATGCGATCGAGTAACCGTAATGATGATGCTTGCTGGGTTAGGGTCTTTACAGGGTGCGATATATGCCGGAAATCAAATGAATCATATCGCACTGGCTCCGAGATATGCAGGAACTCTTTATGGTCTCACGAATGCCGCAGCCAACGCTTGTGGATTTTTAGCACCTTATGTCATTGGCAGATTAGTCGAAGGACACGTAAGTGATGATTTTACATTGTATAAATTTGTACAATGTACGTCTAATCTATGACAATTATAGACAATATGTGTATTTATTTGGAAATAAAATATTCCATTTATTTATTTGACAAATTGAATAGCTTATAAATTATTCGTTTACATAAGAATTTCATGCGATTGTCTGCAATATTATGATTACGAATGATTTATATAAAGTATTATTATATCAGTTGTTATTGAGATTTTATTGTGAATCGAATGATTAAAAAATTTTTTTTGTTTAAAAATTATTGTTTTGCATTATTTATTATTTTATTAAATCAATACATTGAGTTTCGTATTTTCTGTTTGTCGTTATAGGAAACTCTAGCACGTTGGCATACAGTCTTTTGGATGGCTGCTGGGATAAACATGGCAACAAATTGTTTCTACTTAATTTTTGCATCTGCAAGTGAACAACCATGGAGTAATGGTAGCAGTTGATGATTATATTTTATTAGACGATCAATATATAACATGAAGAGCAACATAATGAGGAATCAGGTTGCAATTAGCATTTTTTAGTCAATTATGATATAAAATAGGTATGAAACTATCTACTATATTTTAGAAGAAATCAACTTTAGTTTGATAAACGCAAAGTTCGTACTACACTAATTCTTCTATTTAAATATACATTTGAATAAATAATTTATATATTTAATTCGTGTTCGGTTTGCGTCTTGATACAATTTGTCTATCATCCAACTGAAACGCATTGAATTTACTTTCGTTGATAAACTTTACCCATTGCTTGCTACAGCTTATGAATTATTGATTGTCTCTTGATATAACAAAGAAAAGGAATCTTCAGAATATAAACTATTTTCTATATATTAGCTATTTATATATTCTTTTACACTTTTGAATTTTTTGATATATTTTTAAGCGTTTTTTGAGAGTTCGATGAAAATGTAAGAAAAATATTAGTAGGAAACATAGTTTTATCTATTTGTACTCTAAATGTTTGTATGGTAGACAAATACACACGAGAATAACTGCAAATTGAACAAATGGAAGATATTTATTTGTCTTCCTTATTTTTGACTAATTATTAAAATGTTTGATTATTAAGAACAAATATTTCTTAAATTTTTTTTTATATATTTTCTAGGTGATCCGTATCAGGTATTATTTTTCCAATTTGCTCCATTTGACTTTTACTATTACTTCAAGATATTTAAACTTTAATTTAATAATTTTGCCACTTTTTAATATTAGTTTAAGTGAAAAAAAGCATGTTTCTCTTTTTGTGACAGAATTTTAGATGCAATTACTCTAACTCCGTTTAATATAAATATTTTGTCACCAAAGAATTAGAAACCTTTTTTTATTTATTATAATGTATCAAGAAACACGTATGATTACTCGAATGATCAGTATTACATAATCTTGTTAAGTTATTCTTTTGCCCAGAATCATCTTGTTTCTCTGTTATATTATTTTATATGATGCTATTGCACTGAACAAATAATTTTCAAAAGATACGGTAATTTTAATAAAGATAGCGTAACTGAAAGTATTTAAATTTCTCTCTCTTAACGATTAAAAGTATAATGTATTAAAAGTATAATTCTCTAAGAGTGTTTACCTTCCCAAGAATAATGTAAATAATTTAAAACTACACACAAATATTACACATAACCGTTAACGTTACATTCCTCATTTTTATTATTGTCTGTTTGTGTTAGAAGTTAGTCTTATCTGATATCCTAACTATGATATTGACACCGGATTGGAATGGAATTGGTTTATGAAAAATCTCGTACGCATTGAACAAATCACTAATTAAATAATTTACACATTGTGACAACAGTAAGTTACAATAAGCAGTTACAGTAAATAAAGGAGAAGATAAAGCGTGTATGATTGTATACTCCTGTAGATAACATTTTTTTGAAGATAACAAATTATTGCGCGAAAATTATTTTTCTTACTAATAATACTTAAAAAATTTTTATTTGATTTACAATTTAAGTATTAAAATATTTAAGTCACTTATATGTTATGTATTTTTGTAGGAACTCAAAATTCAAAAAATGTAGTCAAAGTAGTCAAAGCTGATTAAATTATATTTACAAAATAAACTACCATTATATATTGCATATATATATATATATAATATGTTATAAGCAGATTAATATTTTACCTAAAAATCTGTGATAAAAATATTACAATAATTCTGTAAAAGTGTAGAAGAAATAATAAATGATATTACTCCGCTAGGTTGTATTTAAATCATCCTTTTTCTTGGCAGTAAGCTCAAAGATCATGTCTCTCATGCGGCTCAAGTCAGTCAATTCTGTAGATAACCTTTGTATATTCTGATCTTTCTCCAGTATAGTTTGTTCATAAGTATGTAATAATTTTGTTAACTGCTGAAGTTCCAGCTTCAATGCCGATATATCCTTGCGATTTGTTTCTATTTCTGTATCTTTCATTTCTATAATCTATACGAATTAAATTGTTTTAAGATACAAGGTAAATGAAAACTTTTACTCTCATAAAACATACCTGGTCTCTCTTGTTAAGCGAATCTTGCATTTTATGTAGGAGTTTGTTCAAATCATGATTCTTAGCAGTCATATCAGTTACTTTTGCTTCCGCGGTTGAACATTTGCTTTCCAGCTGTTCCACTTTCCTATTCAATGTTTCTACCGTGGATATATTAATTTGTAACTCTCTAACGTGTTCTGTTAAAACTTTATTTAGTTGATCAATAGTCAAACATTTTTCTGTAACTATCTTCTTCAATCCTTCAATTTCCTAAAAGAACACATTACTTCTTAATAATGTTGAAATTACGAAATGATTCTAAAACAAATGTATTTACTTGGCCCTTTATTGTAAGTGTTTTTTTACTTTGTTCTTCCGTTTCACATAGTTTCGTCGTTAATGTAATTTTTTCTGCCTTTATACCTTCCAAACATTGCTGTGTGTCAAATAGCAGTTGATGTAGACGACTCGATTCAGCCACAACTTGCGCAAGTCTATGCTGCAGACTAGTAGCATGATTACTAGCAGCTTCTAAACTAGACTGCATAGCCCTTTCCGCGTGCCTCATCGCTGCCAACTATTCATCATCAATATTCACATGTTATATTAACAATATTAACGTATTCCTATTAACGTATATTCAAACATTTTCTTTATAACTAAAATACCGTTATTTTCACTTTATAATTTATATTTATAAATGTAATAAAATATAATAACAGTATCTAAATTATAAAAAATAAAACAAGGACACGATATGATGAGTTATGTTTTAGAATGAAGAAAATGGCAGACTTTGTATTCGTATAGTTCCATCACGGCAGAAGTTGTAACATCTTCTATTTGATTCGATTCGAAAGCAGTCTCAAGCTTCGTTATAAATGCATTCAAGCGTTCTTCTTGTCCAAAAGAAAACAAAGGAGTCATATCATTTCCAGAACAAGAAACATTTGATTTGCTTCCGATTCCTGTTATCACACTAGCATTACTTTGCACCAACACCAATGGCTCCAACTGTCGCATGCAACTTGCTACTGCAGATACACTGTTTATAATAAAAATAATATGTATTCATGATAATTTTACACTAGTACTTTTTTTCATTACAAATTTTACCATTCTTGTGGAAAACCAATGGACGATGTTAATTGAAGAACCTTCTGTTTAATTTCTCCATCGCCGGTGAATAAAGCCAATGCCATAATCATTTGTATTTGTCTGTTTTGCAACAATTCGGTGTACAACGTTAACCAATTTGAATTATTAGTTGCTAAATCCGCTGTTAAAGCTAACGCATGAATATGAAAAGTAGTCGTCGAACTCTAAAAAATTCAAATATATTAGAATATTTGAATACATCGATATATAATACACTTTCAGTTACGTTATACTTGAACAAGATTTCCTGGCCAATCCTCACTTGCAGATGTATTGTGGTCTAATATTGGCTTCAATAATCTCCGCATTACTTGTTCATTGAACGATTGTATTACTCTTGCTTTAAGCCCTGAAATTTTAACCATTTCTTGGAACAATTGCATCAGTTCTGCAAACCTTATTTGTTCCTCCGAACTACTAAGTTCATGTTTCCCTTGCATTTCATCGTCTTCAGAGTTAATTATCAACATTAGAACGGATGGATCTAACTCTCCTAAAACATCTGCAGAAACTTTTGTGCGACGCGAGTCCATTACAATCATTCGAATAAGCGCCAAAGCTTTGGAACATACCTGCATTTATAAGGAAATTCTAAGCATTAGACTGCTTATTAGATTTTCTTTTACATATTTTAAAATTACGTACTTGCTCGACAGGAACCCATGTCATAGCTGATTTTACACACGTAGGATAAAATGGAACCAAAGCCGTTACTTTTAATTTTATCAGAGATAATAAAAATTCCATTAGAAGTGTAACACATTCCGGATCCGTGGTGCTTTCTAACGTAGTCAATAAATTTTCGACATCCTTACTATAGCTAAATAAGGCAGAAGATCGATTGTTCAAAACAGTATTAATCCTTTAACGAATCATTATTATAAATATACATTGTATCTGCTTACTTTGCGTATGTCAAAAGGATAGAACGAGAATGTTCATTTTGTCCAACATCATCAAAAAAATCTATGATGTGTCTCAGTAACAACACGTCCTTCTCTCTCAAGGCATTAATCAAGCTCTTAAATGTAACTGTAGCAAAATCTAATATATGCTTTTCAGAAATATTTGTATTCGTATGTTCTAATATTATTAAAAGTTTACAACATGGAACACTAGTGCTAACATTATTACTTTGAATTTTTAATAATGTTCTTATAAATGCTTTTGTATCAATAGTGCGCATCAAAGTGTACACCGCTGCAAGATTTTTGTAGCAAAGATTTACCAAGACACCTAACGAGAGGTCAATGATTTCTTCTTCCTTAGCTTGCATTACCCATTGAGTCAAGATAGTAATTAAATACGGCAAGTGTGCTTCTTGCCAAGAAATTTTAATTCCGTAAGTTAACTCTTGAAGTAACTTCAAAACGCGTACCCTTTTTTCACTTGTCAAATTTGCCTGATGATAATTTTAATCGATTTTGTTATTACTTGGCAAATGCTGAGTTACACATTGCTACGGTAAAAAGATGTTATACTGTACCTCCAATAATCTTGCCAAAATAGGAGCAAATTTGTACGTATGAATAAGAACTTGTCTAGCATTTGTATTACGACAAGCATTTTGCAATACGTCCACTGCACTCCATATTAATGTTGTTCTGGATTCCAAGGTGTTCATGAGTTCGTACAAGCAAACATAAAATTCTGCTGTTACGCTGGTTCCTGGATCGAATATGCTGAGATCCAACGATGCACTGATAATCTATATGTATGCAAACACATTCATATTAAATTGTAAATATATATGTAACGCGAATCAGTTAAATATTAAAATAAATATTGATCGTCCTTATTATTAAATGGAATTTAAAAAATTTACCCCAAGATTTCTTTGTATAACGGATGCAGTTGATTCGTTAGGATGTCTGGCATATTCGGAAGAAGCTGATATAAATATCCTCATGTACTGATATTTCTCCATTATCATCTATAATTTTTAGTTTAGCAATAATTGCAGGCACTTCTTGCTGTTTATCGATGCTACAAAGCGCAACCATGTGTCGATGAAAATTTGTTAATTTCAACAAAATATTTTTTCCTATAAAATATGATCGATATTGAAAAAGTACGAAGGACTTAAGAATATTGTAAAAATTCAAATTATCAATAAATCATAATCAATTGACAAACGAACAGAAAATAAAAATATGATTAAAAAAATATACTTCAAATCTCTGTTCAACGTCTATTTCTAAAGAGACCCGCATTTTCTGATAAACCAATCGAAAGGCACCGTGGAAGATAAATATATAAGACAACGCATTCAGATGTAATTTACATTAAATTTAAAGAGCAAACAAACAGAACTATTCAATTTTTAATTAGAATTATCGATGAAATTAATTTCTCTTGTTGCATTTTAATGCATGTGAAACTTCGTAAACATTTTTTTAATCTTTCATACAAATAACACGAATCGCATGACGTCAGCGCATTTATGGTTTATGTTGATTCGATAGTTCGTTCATTCATAGTCAAAAATTATGGTTAAAAAGTATTGTAGAGACGCAGCCTATGAGAGAGTGGCTGCCTCGTGGTAATTCGTTCCTACATTTAACGACCTGTGCGCTACCGTCGTGTCATGGTGGGTCCATACACAGTGCACGCCGTATTGACGCCCTCAGAGTCAGAAGCCCACGTCACTAGGACGGAAGCACCACGTGTCTGTAAGGTACCATACATATCGATGTCAGAGACATCTGTATACGTGAAAAATTCATAGCATCTCTGCCATCGATTCGGAATAAACGATCGAGTTTCTTCTCTTAAGCTTGCGCATGAACATTGCAGATTCTTCGATCTTCGAACGCAGGCCCACTTCCTTCTATTACAGTTGCGCGTGGTGAGTGACCTATAATTGCAATCGTGTTGTATTTTTAACATCTTACGTTTGATAAAAATAAAAATTCAATAAGGTTTTTAATAAATCTTTTTTACGCAGAATAGTTAGAACAGTTTTTAACTTACTATTGAGAATAAATATCGTTTAACGTAATATCGATTCTAACCTTAAAAAGTTTCATCGAATCCGTATCTCTGCCTTTGAATCTCCGTTAAATAATTAAATGTTGAATTCGAACTACTCGTGATAAACGTATGATTTATTAATAAATAAAACAATTGTTGTGTAGGGTCTTAAAATGGGAGCGTACAAGTATATGCAAGAACTCTACCGCAAAAAGCAGAGCGATGTACTCCGCTTTTTATTGCGTGTCAGGTGCTGGCAATATCGTCAATTAACAAAAATGCATCGTGCACCTAGGCCATCGAGACCGGACAAAGCGCGCCGCTTAGGATATAAAGCGAAGCAAGGTGATAACCATTTTCAAATAATATAAATCGTAGTATACTTATGATCTGTTTTGTATCTGCGGTAATGTAGAATCTAAAGATCATATTGGAAGATCAAATGTATAGTTAAATAATGCAGGTCAAAAGTATGTTCTTTGGGATACGTTCAAGACATTTTGGTTGATCTATATTTTATCTTTATAATTTAATAGCATATAGATACTTGTTCAATTCTGATGAATGTTTTGCTTAACTGTCTATGTTAAATATGTAGCAGTCATGGAGATTGGCATAAATTTTCCCAATTATTTCTTTTTTTTAGATTTGGGCACCTTTTATGCTACAGACTTTCTACCTTGGAAGGTGAAATTGACTCCATGATTGTTGGTAAATGTAAATTTTATATCAGTAGGATGGAATCGTAATTAGCATTACTAAAATGTCTTGATGCAAACCAAAATTCAAGTGCAATTTTATTTTCAAAATTATTATCTTCCATTAATTTAGATCCAACGATCTCTTATTTTAACGTACGTTTTTTTTCTCTACTGCTTTCCATATGATGAAATATAATGCACCACTCTGATAACAGAATGAGCAGAGTTACGTTTAGCTGATTATATTCGTTTGAGAATAATTTGATATTATTTCTATGACCTGCACCTATATCATGTATTATTTTCTATCCACAGGTTTTGTTATCTTCAGAATTCGCGTACGTCGTGGAGGACGCAAGCGTCCAGTACCCAAAGGTGCAACCTATGGTAAACCCAAAAGCCATGGTGTGAATCAATTAAAACCAACTAGAAAATTACAATCAGTTGCCGAGGTATGTCAATTAAACTTAACGTTTTTATTATGCATATCCTTGTAATTTCATAATTTTTTTCTTTAACTCTTTGCTGTCAAAGTCTGTGATATCCCGCCTTGAGCATTATTTAGTCAATGAAACTTAATGCTGCTTATTTTATCGCACTATGCAATTATCTATAAAACGCGTTATAAACATTTTGTTTTGCTGCAAGAAACAAAACTTTCTTCGGGCGATAATTGAACGACTACCTAAAAATTACGAATTGACGCACTACGATTAAAAATAATCTTGACTAGTACAACTATCATGCTTACAAAAATTATGGCTGCAAAGAGTTAATGCAGAATATGAAGATTTTATAAATTATCTTTATGTCGTATCTAGGAACGCGTTGGCCGTCGCTGTGGAGGTTTACGTGTATTGAACAGTTATTGGGTGGCACAAGATTCCTCATATAAGTATTACGAGGTTATTTTAATTGATCCGGCACACAAGGTACTTTCTTAAATAATTTCTTTAACCCTTTGCATTCGAAAACATTTTTCGAACATGTGACGAAGTTTTTATAGTTAATTTAAAATAATACGAAACTTAAAATAAAACGAATCAAATAGAAATGAGTGTTGATATCTGAACGATATCTGTCGAGTGCAAAGGGTTAATAAATACCGATCTATTTTATAAATTTTCACGCAGAGTACATTGATTAAGTTCTAGTACGTTAATTATAATGATTAGTTACTCTATGATGATATTTTATTGATAATGAAGCATAGTGATTTCTTATCTTCCTTGGATGTCTGAAAATGATATTATAACGTATGAAAAATAGTAAATTTTCTACTTTCAATTATAAATGTATTTCTTTTTTTCTTTATCAGGCGATTCGCAATGATCCAAAAGTTAATTGGGTCTGCAACGCAGTACATAAGCATCGTGAACTTCGTGGAAAGACATCTGCTGGTAGAAGTTCACGAGGATTGGGTAAAGGACACCGTTATTCGCAAACGATCGGTGGTTCAAGACGTGCCGCGTGGCTACGAAGAAATTCTTTGTCATTACGCAGAAAGCGATAATTTCTTTTTTTATTATATCCAACTTTCATTTTTGCAAGACACAATACATCATTTTATTGCCATAAAATAATACGCATCGATATGATGTACCTTGTGAAAAATAAATCTCTCTTTACCAAACCTGGAATTTTTGTTAAATTACATACGATAGAAGTAATTCATTTTTCATTGTATATTTTATTTTAATAACTTTATCTACAATTCACATATGCTGTATAATGTATGGTCATATGTAAAAATTGTTAGTTAATGCACACATTTTGTCTCATGATTAAAACAGAAAAAAAATCGTATATTAAATCGAATCTAGGTAATTTTTTTTATTAATCTATGTGTACACAAATTTTGAGTATCGTAACTATTGTTTTAAGACATAGATTGAAAGTAAATGCGATAAAAAAAATAATACATCATTTTTGTGAAATTTTTGAAGCCTTAAATTTTTCCCCCATAAATATTATCGATACAGTTAATTTTGTATTTAGCGAAGAAGTCGTTTGTTTGCATTTACCCGAATTGTCCGAAAAAAAAGTGAATACAAAATATAAAAAATGCTTCATAACAATCCACTTTGCAATGATAAATAAGAATTATACTATCAAGGGTAAATCAATAAATTATTTAGTTGTTAATGATGAACTTATTCTTTTCAGCTTGCCTTATAATAAAAATGGTAATACGTATAAAAGACAGTATCGTAATTACGTAATGAATTTTTACACTTTTAATCATATACATTTAAAATTATAACCATAAAACAATTCATTGCCCTGGTCCAGATAATGATTTATCCATAAACTTCTTTTTTGCGAAACAGAGCCACCACTTGCTTGGTTTTCCTTCTTTCCCATAGACTTTCTCAACGAGTCTAACAGCCGTCTCTTGTCGTATTTGTTGCAAATATTGCCTCATAAGATCTGCATGGAATCATTTTAATATATCAAATGTAATTATTATACTCAATTCATTTTTTTAATTTATCAAGGATCTTGAAAGCAGGTGTGCACGAAACTAAAGTAGAACTAATAAATACGGGTTAAAAAGTTGACCGTATTTATTTATTCTTTTATATTTTTAATTTATATGCTATGTGTTGTTCACTTTTTTGTTCATCAAATGTAGCATGAACACCGATAGTTATTGACTTTTTCAATTTGTTTAACGACTGTTGTCATTTTTTCAAGCATTTTTTAAAAATAATGTAATCCATTAACTGCCTTATTTTGTAATTTGTTCTTAGAAAATTCATTAAAAATATAACATTTATCGCTCGTTTATAACGCACAATATATGTATGAACGAATACAAATTGATTTTGGTGAAAACTAAAATTTAATCTTGCGCATATTCTGCATCCACAAAATTCTTGATAAGTTTTTTGAAATAATTTATAATTTATATAAATATGGATTGTTTATACGATTATCGTGTAAACTAATATCAATTCTTTGAATATTACAGATACAAAAAAATAATATTTAAATACCAGCTTCTGTAGGACTATTTGGCTTTGCATAAACAGAATTTAATGGGAAGCCAGGTTCACCAGGAATGTCGAATTTTGAAATAGCAAGCGAGAACATTTCACTTGTCGCTTGATTCTGGTTTGCACATTTCTGAAGCCTTTTCAAACATTCAGTAATATATAATGTAATATAAATTAAAACTCTATCGGCTTCACTCTGCAAAAACAAGATTTAGTTTAAAATTGTATTACATACACTGAGTAGGAAAGATAAAAAACAATGATCTTACTCTTATTTCATAAGTTCTAAAAAATACATTTGCTTTAAAAAAGTATAACGCTTCGTCGATTATATCTCTATCTTTGTTATTTAGTGGTGGTGCTGGGCCTCGAAATTCAGTTTTAATTGGTAAAAGTGCCATGTTGCCGATGGTCGCATTATTTTCTGTAAAACTTGAATGATACGCCTAAAATTTAAAATAACATTAATTACGCGAATAGTTTTAGAGAATCGATACATTTTACATTATAATTTTATTATGAATTCTATATAATCAAAATTGTATACTTTTTACATATATCGAATAATTTGTACATTGTCGTATTACAAGTATAAAATAATAATCAATTTTGTCACATGCTTTATTTATTTATAGATATGCTGTATTATTTGATTGATTCTCAAAATTAATTAAATTAATTAATACATTAAATCTCAAAATAAATATTATGTATTACTTTATATATCGATTAAATGTGCACTCATTGAATAACACAAATGATATAAAATGTCAACGCGACTTTAATAAAAATAACAAGTTTATAATTTATAAGTATACGAAGTAGAAAATGACAAACAACGTTTTATTTATCTTGAAATTAGTATGACACCTTCCTAATCGTAGAAGTATAATCCTAGGTTTTTACATCGTATAATAGTAAAAAGATACTATTACTTACAGGCATATTAAAAAAAGGTAAGATAGTAATTAACTATATCACTTTTGAATACTTATAAATATTATGTTAAGTTAGTATTTACGATTTCTACTATAAGAGGAAATAAACTGGGCGTCGGACATACTCATCTTTAAGGCGAGTTCGAAAAGAAATCATTTGTCCAAACATAAAGACGGTCTTTCATGAATGTTGTATAATCATTGTAAATTTAACTCTTTGTGTCTAAAACAGATTCTTTTATAATAATGTTCGAAGAAAAAACCTCCATTCCATGATTTAAGATAGGTCGAACGGTTCTTAAGAATCGCAACAAAATGAGAAAAACTCATATACGTAGCTCTTATTGTGATATGTATTGTATTCTTACCTTAACAGAAGCGACTTTTCGAGGCATTTATATATTTAAATAAATTGATTTAATATTATTATATTTATATAGTATAATTATTTATAATAGATAAACAATTTAAAAATAACGTTTACAAAATGGAAAGAAGTTGTTATTATTACATATGATATACATGTGAGTACGTATTTCTTATAAAATGATAAGATACAAAAAGAAAATTTATACGTTTTTTTTATTAACTATCTCGTATCGAAATCAAGATTAATTCGATAATACTTACTGTCAAATAAATTCTTTGAACGTACATTTATCAAAGAAGTACAATCATGCTCTCATTGATTTAGGATTAGATTTCTGGACTTTTTTAAAAGAGATATAGAACTGATTTTTACTTATTAAATAAATAGATAACCACGTATTTAATACATTTATAGTTTAACTATGCGAAATAATATATTTTATTCAATTTTTTTTCCTTAGTAAGAAGAGACAATGAAACAAATGTAAATCGTAGGAGCGCCCTCTTTACCATGAATTACGAAGTAATTGAGATTTTATTTTCGAGTTATTCGTCCATTATACGACACATAAAGTGGTGTATCGAGTGGGATTAGAATTCCGTTAAACTACAATAAGATCTTGTTGCAGTAGCGAATAATAGAGATCTAAAACGACCGCAAAAAGTCTATTTTATTATCGATAGGACATATTTATTAATGAACTTATTTCCAGCATTTGTTCATAATTGCCTTGTCTATGGTATCTTAACGTGAATTTTTCCATTATTAAGGGTGATATTCAATATTAAAAGATCAGGTACGTAAATCATTTTTATCGATTCGATAAGTAATACAGTGGATTATATTTTATAATCAAATGTCGTAAAAAAGAAGGAAGGTCTGATGCATCTATCAAAGGCCATGATGTTATTCCAGATACAATGTAAAATATGGGACATCTACCATAATATGTTAATACGAATATACGTTGTAACTGTATATTTAAAAGAATGTTGTATATTTGAAATTATTTATTTATATAAATATTTTAAATATACATAATAATTTATACGTTATTGCGTTTTTCTATTGCAGATAATAAGAAAGACATCATGGTCACTGTAAATCCAAGAGTATTTTTTGATGTGGAAGTAGGTGGTCTCCCCATGGGTCGTATGGTTTTTGAACTTTTCTCCGATATATGTCCTATAACGTGTGAAAATTTTCGTTCTCTGTGTACTGGAGAGAAAGGCCTTGGAAAGACAACTGGGAAACCGTTGTATTATAAAGGAATTGTTTTTCATAGGGTAGTCAAAGATTTCATGATTCAAGGTGGTGATTTTTCAGTTGGGAATGGTACCGGTGGTGAATCGATTTATGGTGGTACATTTGCAGGTAATTGTATAAATTCATTTAGTCTAGAAATTAAACTAAAATTATCAAAATAAATGTTTTGTATGTTATTTCCATTTTATTAAAATTATTATTTTTACAGATGAAAATTTTATTATGAAACATAGTAAACCGTTTTTATTGTCAATGGCTAATCGTGGTAGAGATACAAATGGATCACAATTTTTTATGTAAGTACTGATATCGTTACATTC
The DNA here is from genome assembly GCA_025433975.1 of Liostenogaster flavolineata. Lineage (NCBI taxonomy): Eukaryota > Metazoa > Arthropoda > Insecta > Hymenoptera > Vespidae > Liostenogaster > Liostenogaster flavolineata. Next base: position 552,121 of record JAITYT010001259.1, read on the forward strand.
AAAAATTTCTAATTCTTTTCTTCTTAATAGTCTTGCTCTATAATTTGCTTAAGATTGTGGTGAAACGTGTAAGATAAAGTATATTAAAGTATAAATTAATAAAGGAACAAGATATTTCATTTTTCATAAGAAGTAACATATGTGAGTTTGAATCGTATAATCATTGAACATAAAATTTTAACATTACAGTTTCTTTAGAGCATTATTTATCGTTGAAACATTTTTTCTATTTAATAACATATATTAATTAAACAGGTAATAATATTTTCAGCGTGATTTCGATTCTTGGTTACACTTTTATTATTTAGATTATACCTTTGAAGCAATTTTAATATCGGCAACTGCCGATATAGGTATTCTGTTACTATATCAAAGTGAAGGTTACTTCCCATTTTTTTATAAAGGTTTTACTAATATAAAGTTATTCTTACTTTATGCATTTAATTATATCTACAGTATGCAAAGTGCATATATCGAGTAACAGGTAATTAATGGAGGTAGGTGGAAAACGAGAGGTTTTATTTGTTTAATTATATAAGTGAGCACTATTCTAAATTGATTTTCCTTCAGATTAGTAAACTTTATAGATTTCAAAAATTTATTATCAAAGCAATTGTATAAAGCCACAGAAAAAGTGAAATGGGATTATTATTGTAATTGTATATGAGTAAATTTTGAAAAGGTTCCTTAGTAAAGTCGCTTTCAGATTTGATAATACATATATTAATCCAACTTGCTTTATAACGGCACGTCGTATTTCCAGAAAATGTTGAAACGTATAGTAATAATACTAAATGTGAAAGAATGAATAACTTAGCTATATTTTTGCGTAGTCATGAGGGAAGGGTCAGCACACCACTACTACAACACAATGACCACTGAAAGATGGCTCTTTCTGTTCATCTCTCATCCCCTTAATCATATTTTGTTGTTGTAGTACAACACAACCAGCGCCTCACCTCGACAAGTAAGTGTATGTTCAGCGAGAACGTTATTCAATATGTTTTTTAAAATCTGTTCATCGTCTTCTAAAGAATCATAATTCAATGTTTCAATATTTCAGTGTCCACGTCGTTTTTGGAGAAGTAGTATCTGGCCAGGAAGTTGTAACGCACATTGAGGGTCTTCCAGTAGACCGTATGTCTCGTCCCCTGCAAGATGCTAAGGTCGTGAATTGTGGAGAGTTGGTGTTGAAAGTCAAAAGTAAAAGTGAGTTTATTGGTATTCATTTAAAAATAGTTTTTTTACGAACATGTTTACACTAGATACAATTTTTTTTTCATTCACAGCAAAAAAGTATGAATCGAAACACAGCAGCTCATCAAATTCGGATTCCGAATCTTACATAGGAAAGAGTAAGAAAAAGAAAAATAAAAAAAGGTATACAAATGAATGAATTTAATTGGTATTAATTTATACTGTGTTTTTAAATGTAATTCGATGTAATTTACTTTAGCAAAAAGAGAGCAAAATCAGAAGATGGTGAGATCCATGATTCAAATGAAGATGAAAATGAAAAACCCCATCCGTTAGTTTCTGTCACAAAAATCGATCCTGATGAAATTCCCGAAGTACCCGCAAATAAATTTTTATACAGAGCAGGACCTACTAACAATGCCAATCAAAAAGAATTTCGACAACATTTTGGAAGAGAGCGTATTCGTCTACGTAGAAAAACAGGACGTATATTTAAAGGGCGGGGTATTTTTGTAAGTACCCATTTTTCGTGCAAGTAATGTATACTACTTCTTTTAATAGTTACAAGAATAATACATACAATAATACAATTGTAATAGTTACAAGTTTAATAGATACAAGAAAATAGAAGAGTTTCAGAGGCTCTCGGCACAAAATAGATGAAATTAATAATTCTAATAAAATATTTTATTTCTTTTAATTCGTTAGAAGAGTGATCATTAAAGAATGATCAGGGTTATCCGAAGATCATGGGTTACATATGGTTTGAATGTATTTTAATGCTTGTAAAATTCATAAGGAAAAGAATTTGTTTACCTGCAGAGAAAGTAATTGACTACAAACAAAACTGTCCTGGTTCATTTAGACAGATACCGACGGTTTTAAAATTTCCGAAAATACGACCTTTAAAAAAAAACTTTCTTGCTTGTCACAATATGTGTGTCCTTAAGCGGAATGTCTCTTTGAAGAATTTTTTCTTTATTATCAAAAACAATGAAGATCAGTCTTAGACGACTCGTTTTGCGTAGAATTTGTTTAACAGTTTTTCATTGTCAATTGTATTTTTAATGGTTTTAGCGATATCATACACCTTCTCGAAGCCGTTCTAGAAGTGTAACTCCACCGCATTGGAAACAAGCTCAAAATCGTACTATTAAATTACATGAATTTCAGGTATGCCATCGTTATTGAAATATTTTGTAGATGTAACGTTTTGCGATTACGATATGTATCATACAAATATATATTTGTTTTAGAAACTTGAAAAGGAGCGTTTAAAAAGAGAAGAAGAAGCTAGTAAGCGAGATACAGACAAAGCGAGAAAATTTGAGGAGAATATCGAAGAGGATGATTATGTTCCTGAAAAGTTCGACAATAATGTCTGTATGTCGGCACAGTTAGAAAATAAGGAGAATGATCAAATAGAGGAAAAGAATATCGCGAATAAAAGTGCACAAGAGAACCAAGAGACTACAAATACAACTACGGATTTAAACGAGGCTACATCTAAAGACAAGGCAGACATAAAATACAAAAATGAAAAATCTGTAAAGCAAGATTCGAATAGATTCAGCGATAGAAACGATTCCAGAGATAGAAACAGAAGACGCGGTAGTAGGCGTTCTAGATCCAGAGGCCGTCGAAGATCAAAAGATAGAGATTATGATCATAGATCTAGTCACGATAGAAATAGAAAAAATTATTCTCCACGAAGACGAGACTCTTATAAGATAAATAGATTTGGCAGAGATAATTACAGATATTACGACAAACGAGGCGAATATAGAAGAAATAACTCTAATATTCATCATGACATGGACGGAAACACGTCGTATTATAATAAAAACAGACAAAAGAAAAATTATCTTGCAATGGATTCCGTAGATCAACCAAAATTTAAAAGACGTTCACGTTCTACGAGTTCTAGCAGTCAGCACTCTAAAGCCTAAATATTGAATTCTTTATTCGCCTGATATTATCTTCTCTTAATATTTTCTTTTTGTTTTAAGATTAAAATCTATATATATACATATAGATATATATGAAAAATCGAAAAGTTACTGTCATAGTAATATGTACTATTATATCAATATTTCCACTTAGAAAGTTCTTATAATGATCATGTATTTGTATCAAATAATGCACATAGATTTTTTTTCTTTTTAATAACAATTTAAAATAATAAAGGCAAGCCTAGTATTTTGGGCATTAGATTTCACATTTTTGTTATCTTGTCTATTTAATCTACGTAAAAATATAGTTTTTAATTATAGTTTATAATTATAGTTTTATTAACTGCATGAATCTTTCTACAAAAATAAAATGTTTTTGTTCATTTTGTTAATAATATTAATTAATATCTATATGCAGTGTATCTTTAAACAAAACTGTATATATTCAATAATATGTAATATGGCAACATTTATCTTTTAGTTTTTTATTTATTATAAATCACAAAAATAATTGTTTCTAAATTTTTGTATTTTTACTTTAATTTTCTTTATATAATTTGTAGGATTATAATTTAAATTGCGTGGGAGATGCCCCTCCTCGAAATAAAACAAGTTTCACTGGAAAAACTCATTTGAATAATGTATAATTTAAAAAATAATTGCACAAGTCGATTAATACGAGACACTGTGTATATATTGTACTTGACATTATTTTATGGCTTTTTATTTTATTAACAATTTCAAATTAGTAAAGCAAATATAACAGTGAAAATACAAGTACAAAAGAAACTTTAAAGGTCAATATTTTAAATTCAAAAAAGTAATTATATTTCAAATTCCATTGAAATTTTAATTATTACTAATACATCTTTAATAAGTATAAAGATTCCCTATTTATATCACATTACAAAATATATTTGTAGCTGCAAATAAAAGATTAATTATATACGTGTAAAACAATACTTCGTTATATTAACGTAACGTTATTGTTTAAGATTAATGACATAATATATTTAAAACATATAAAATAACTCAGTTTATATAACGCAATAATAAATTGATAAAAATTATAGTATATCGGTATTAATCTTTAAACTTTCTATTTAATTTAGAATCTGTAGTTTATATTATAATCGCAATATAATCTTTAAAGCTGACAATTCACTATGGATTTTGTCCTTGGCGCGGATACGATTCACCATATCGCGGTAGCGTTGCGTAAGCATTGCCTGGCATTCCTTGAGGCATTCCTTGAGGCATTCCTTGATGCATTCCTTGAGGCATTCCTTGGTATGGATTAAAAACACCTACAAATTATATTATTTATCATTGAATTCTCGTGACAATATAATCATAGTAGAAATTGTATTTACCTCGTGATGAAAATGGCATTGTTGCATATGGATTATAAACTGCAGGCATAGGAGGAGTCGGCATGTAACATTGCATGTAAGGTGGATACGGTGTCGATGCATCATATGGTACAGGCATAGTACCTGGATACTGTGCAGGATATGGTAACTGGGTTGACTCTTTATCAGTATTCGACTGATTCTGATTCGATGATCCTATATATCAAACATTGATGCATTTATACCACTGGATAATATAAAATTAACTGCAAGCTATGTTTCGTTTTGTCATAATCATAAGTTATACAATAATATAAAACGAAAAATATTATTTTTTATCAAAGATAAAATATTCCACATATATATTGTAAAATATACCCGCTGCAAGATGAGATGGAACATTAGGCATTGCAGCTGCTCCAGTACGACTTAAGTTAGTTGTCAAATCTTTCAAAAGTTCTTCCTTTTCAGTTTTACGAGCGAAACAGAAGTCTGATATCTTGTTTTGAAAAGCTAAAAGGAGCTACAGAAAAAAAGAGAAAATTTGTAAATCCTTAAGTACGAAGACACACGTGTATAGAATTAGTACGATTATGGTTTAACGTTACCTGAGTTAAGTCATTATAAAATTTGGTTCCTTCGTCAATATTAGCTTTCAGCTCTTTAAATAAATCATAAGCAGCAGCTAGTTTACAAAGCATAGCCTCCCTCGAACTTCCACTACCTGATTGTTCGCTTACAAATTTTGCATGATTGTTCTACATTAGAATAGTTTTAATTATTTACAGTTATTGATAAACTAATCGTTTTTTTTTCATGAGAGATATTCGTTACCTGTATGTCATCAATTAATTGGGCTTGACGTGATAAACTTTCTCGTACTTGCTTTTGCAAAGGACCATAACATTTACCAATGTTTTCAACAGATAAATTGGGTTCGTCGATTGCTCCATCCTTAGCAAGTGCCGATAAAAATGTACTTTTCATATCAGTAGTGACTGATTTTAATTCACTTTCAATAACATCGCGTTCTGCCTTTAACGTTTCCACCTAAAAATAAATAGAAAGAATGAGACATAACGCAGAAATTACAGACATATTTTTATATCATTGGAAATTATAATGATGTAAAAGTACAGTAGATATACTTACTTCTTCCATTAATTTTCTAAGCTGCATAACTACATTACTTTCTTGAAGTACTGACCCAGTTGGGATAAGCGTAGACATCTGATCTTCATCCATACTTAAAATTTCTAAACCCTCTTTGTGCAACTCAAATTTTTGACGGATTTCCTAGCAGTAAATATAATCGCGAATGTAAAATTTTAGCAACATTTCATACGAACCGATAAAAGATAATTTTAATTAATATATGTTGAGTACAGCAATTTTAAATTAATTTATCCATTAGGCCCCTCTGTAAACATTAATACCTTATTAACGTCACTCGCATTATTAATAATTTCATGATATTTTTTTAAATAAACGGTAAACTGTTCGGTTAGTCGAGCGCTAGGCCTTCTAGTCCACCGTTCTTTAAATTGTTCTCTCAATTGATCGTCAGATTCACGCTCTTCTTGAAGTAATCGTTCGCACTGCAAACATATAACCATTTAGTATTTGTATGATAAGCTTTTAAACGAAATTAATGTCTATTGAAATAATCTATAAATCCAATTACTTCGTCTAACAATTCTTGGTTTCGTTGCAGAAGGTCTGGTATTTCTTGCAATGAATTTTGCAGTACTGCTGCACTACCATTCTTCCGCACGAATGCGGCTTTTTCTAATAAAGACTGTGGAACTTCGACTCCACTTGTATCTTCGATAGCTGCTGGTAAATTCAGACTCGCTAAAACGCTATAAAATAATTTTTTAAAGGTTGCAGGAAGCGTTTAGAAGAATGGTCCGATGAAACAGGAGACATTGTATTTTAAGGTGCGGACAAAATTGTACAATCGTACCTGTTAAGAACTTGTGTCATCTCTCGCAATTTAGAAATTTCTGCATTAACAAGTTCGTTACGACGTACGTCGTATGATGATAGTGCCTGATGAACGCTGACTGGTAATAATTCCGCGAAAAGATCTGCAAAAATAAATAAATTACAGTAATTTCAGTTTTGTATAAACGTATTTATAGAAAATAGATAGAGCAGACCTTTGAAATTGGAGCTAAATTTCTCTGGTAATAGGAGTAATTTCGCAACGTTAGCTTTACCAATAGGTTCCAAAGTTTTAACGTCTGGAATTCTTTCGTGATAAATGAAATCATTATCTTTTTTAACCTCTGTTAAATTCCTTTGCGCCCTGTTAGCAAAGTCTTGAAATAAGGTGGATTTATTTGAACGTTGTTGCGCAGCTTTGAATAACTCTACAGCGTGCTAAAAATATTGATTTTTATAACAAGTGACAAATTTACATAAGAAATATGAAATTATAAATATGATTATTGGGTTGACGAGAAAGTAATTTTAGTTTTTCAATACGAAATCCAACTCATTTTTTTGTACAAAGAATGAATTTCAATCAATAATAAATTTTCCATTTTGTTCAACGACTTTTTGCCATCTCTCTGGTAACTTCATGATTCGTAATTGTAACAGTGACGGAAGTTGTTAAAAAAAAAA
>JAITYT010001259.1:562992-577529 GCA_025433975.1 Liostenogaster flavolineata
ATAACAGATTAATAATGTGTAAAAGCATATGCTCTTAGAAATGAATTGTTATTATTGAAATTTGATTCATATATACTTCGAACTTGAAACAAATTACAAAATTATGTCATAATTTTCTACAAAGCAGTGTGATTAATATTGAAAAATGGACTATGTAATATTTATTCTGCTCGGTGGTTTTTTTATTTATATATCCATCGTTGTTTTTCCTTCTTTTTCTACGAAATCGTAATATAAACTCGTTGCACGAATAGTGTAGATACAGTTTTCACCATAAATTAAGAAAATTTTAATAATATCAATAATAATTACTTATGCTAATTACTGAAGAAGACTTATATTCTCAGTAATCAGCATTTACAGAAATCAATTGAAAATTGTAAAATTATAACAAAATTCATCGTTTCTCAGTCATAAGATTTTCTAATAAGATGCGCTGCTTTTACTTTTTAAATAACTCACAACTTAAAATTATTTGCTATTTGGTCCAGGTTTTATAATATTTGTAAACATTTTATTACACAATAATTAATAATTCCATATTATTGTCATACTAGTACAATATCTAAAGTGATTAATTTTGTTTTCCTTTTTAATAATTCTTATTGTTCGATTACTTAATAATAAACAAGAATGCATTCGTAATTGGTAGAGTAAGTGAAAAGTTTATTTTATTACTTGCTTTATAGTAACACTATGATTAAGTGTACGTCGTTTAATAAACATTAACTTCTATGCTGTTTTTAGATAAGTCACGTTATTATTAATTTGCCATCATTGGTTTATTATAATAAAAATACTATGGTGCTATAAAATGTATAAAATGATATCACTGTTTCTTGCTTTAATGTTAGATATTTCGTTATTTGACTAACACAAAATTAGAATATACAATCTGAATAAGGCGAATAAAAATGGTTATATATAATTGCACAGAAATGATCAAGTTTGCGTGTATCTGAAAGTATTAAAGAAAGTTGAAAGAAAATGATTAGTATTCTTAAAGGTAAGCCACGAAAACCAAAAGGTGATTTCTTGTAGCTGCCATACAATTTACTTTAATAATCAACTCACAAGTGGAAATATGGAGTATTACAATATTATCGCAACTTTATATGATACAATAATAAGTAATAAATGTAAATTTTATTTACACAACTAATCAGAAATAAAAATTAATTATAATAGAAATAATAGTGACAGTACTAGTAATAATGACAATGATAAAATTAGTACTAGTGATAATTATATAGTAGTACAGTGGCAGGAAAAGGAAATAGGGGTGAAAGAGGAAAATGAAGCAGTAGCGACAGTAGCAGCGGCAGCAGTAGCAGCGGTAGCAGCAGTAGGAATAGTAGTAATAGCTGTAGTAGCAACAATAACAACAACAACATCAACAACAACAATAATAATATTGATGGAGATGATAATAATGATGACGGTGATAGCGACGATGTTAACGAATGAGAATGAGAATAGTATGAATATGGGACGAAACTAATAATATTGAAAATGATGTTCACTATGATTAGATAGGATGATGAAAATTATGAATTTAATAGTAGTAACTTTAGTAATAACTTTATAATAGTGATAATATTAACTGAATAATAATATTGATAATTATATAATAACTAGCAATAAAATAATAACTAAATAATAATAATGATAATAATAATAATAAATTATCAGTATTGATAGAAATAAAAATATTAATAATAACGACTAAATGATGATAATGATGATGATGATGATGATGATGATGATGATGATGATAATAATATTATTATTCATAATAGTAATAATAATAATAATAGTAATAATAAATAATAATAATGATGATAATAGTAATAGTCATAGTGGCGATATTAATGATAATAAAGTAGCAATAGCAATAAAGTTGAAATAGTAATAACAATAGCTGTAGCAGTAGCTATATTTTTGACTTAATTTTCATGTACAGATTTGAGTTCTTTAATCTGTTTAATCAGGTATGCTTTTTCATCATTAAATTGTTCATCTTCAGAACGATCTGTATGGAAGCGCGTCAGGAACTCGATCAATTTTTCTTGATTACGAAGCAATATATCCAAAATTGGTTTTGGCTTATTTGGATTAGCAACGAACACCTATATTACACAAAACAAACTGTAGAAATTATGTATAAATCCTTAGAATATTTCTCTTTCTAATCTAAATTGTCTACAGATAGTTAATTTTTTAGATAATTATTTTCAATAAATTATGATTGGGTTGTTAAGTCGTTAGACTTTGAAATAATGATATGTAAAATATTCAAGTTATACATTCGATCATTACGATTATTTTGGTACAAATATTAAATATTAATATTATTAAATTATACCTTAAATACATGAAATGCCTCAAATTGTATATTACGGGACTTCTCTTTAAGCATATTCATCATTAGTTTCAAATTATCAGGATTTGAAATATATCGTGTCATAACCTAAAATATAAAATTTATAATTAGAACAATAATAATGATAAGAGTTAAATTAATAGATATAAAATTAATTATACACGGTAATACGTACAGTAAAATTATGTCTATCGAGTAAGAGTTCGCCCAATAATTTCAAACTTTGTCGTCGAGTTACATAATTTTCGGAATTTAATAACCTTTGATAGTGCGAAAAAACTTTATCGTAATTAACTTCTAAAAATTCAGCACTGAGTATTTTATGCCTTGTAAGTAATTCCTACAATAAATGCAAGAAGGTTAATATTTTTTCTTACTAATAATAGTATATATTATAAATAACTCAGGACGACTTTATAATAACGCATTACTTTCTTTTAATGCTTATAGATAAGGAAAAGTGTAAAAAAATTTGTTCTGTGACAAAAATACATGATTATATAATTTTGCAAATAAATCGTTTGAAAAGTACAAGTATTTTTATAAAGAGAAAATATACATTATGTGTACATTTACCTTAAACGTAGAAAAAGCATCAGATGCTATATCAAATGTAGATACTTCAACATATCTGAAGAAATTATAAAAATCGTTCGAATATATCATAATTTTTGCCAAGGCCTCATATCTGGCACATTCTCTTAACATTGTGCCACAATTTAATGCAATATCTTGATGCTCGTAACTGGAATATTAAATAATTTTTATTTTCTATTTTTAACATAAGTTTAATTTCATTTTTCACGATTAACTTACCCAGACATAAGAGTAAAAAGAATTTCTGGTTTAGTACATATATATTCAACAGTAGGAGATCTTGTACCGATCTGTCTTCGTAAGATATTGTTAAAAACTTGAGCCACATCCTTTTTTCCCTGTAAAAGGACATTAGTAATAATTCGTTAGCTTTAATGAACCTCAGGATACAAAATTGAAAATTACATAAAATATATTAAAAAAAAACATACCTCAAAGTCAATTCTACTAAGATTTTGCACGAGCAATAGTAATAGATTACTGTTGTATAATTCTTGTGCTAACTGAGCTACAACAATATCCGCTTGCGGTTCTGTTTCAGCCGTTCCATAGAGCATGTTTTTTATATGCACAAGATTTTTACTGACATCTTCCTGAGCCTAAAAACAAATGTAATTCATCATAGAAACCAAAATATATATTTGCAACATCGTACCTTTTCTACCTTCTTGTCACCTCGCTCCAATGCATTAACTGCTTCCTTTAAAGACTTTACCACCTCCGCCGGACTCTTTTGAGATTTTCCGAACAGAGGCATGTTTCTTATAAAATGCACACCTTGCGAATCATGTATGAAAAATAAAAACAGATCGTTACGTGGTTCTATTATTATAATTTACAAAAAAATTAAATGAGACTGTGATACTGTAACTGAAACCTTTTTCATGAATGTAGTATGTAGCAACTCAGATTGTAAAAATTCACTTTAAAAATTCTAAACTTCCTGAAACGAAAAGAAAATTAGATTTGAATATTCTATAAAGTTATATAATTATAAGTAATGAACATTTGTTATTTACAATGAATCTATGCGCGATCATTCTTATTAGTTATACTTATGTAAGTAATATTTATGGTATTATTTTAACACTATATATTACGGTATTATATAAAAGTTAAATGTTCAAATGCTTGATAAAATGTACTTATAAAAATTGTTTTATAATACAATTACAATTATCAATCTTTTTACAATTCCTACAGTTTTAATAGCAACAAATGCTTTTTCTCATTTTATTCACAAAAACTGAATTTAAAAGATTCAAGACTAGTCTTTCTTTCTCTTTTTATAAACATACCAATTAAATAAAAGATGTATGTTGTACTTATATTTATTATATCGATGTAAAATAAACATTTAAATTGATTATATTATAAATAATTTTATTCTTTTCTATAGAAACTATCCATAGCTTGGATAAAATTATTGGATATAGATTGTAATTTTAATTTACAAATACCAACTTTACCTACATTAATAAAACAAAGAAAATGCAAAGGAATTTTATTCAACTAAACAAATCTTCAAATCTCGGTGAAAGAATATTTCACAAAACAAAGAAGGTGAATATTTTATTTAAAGTAAAAAAAAAAAAAGTAATATAAACATTATTCTTTTTACCTTTAAAATTATGATCTCTTACAGTATAGTTTTAATACGTCGACGTATTCATGTTACATACAATATTCACGTGTCATTGTTCTCATACGAAGGCGGCTAATAAATACTATCAAACTCTGACTGTATTACTATTAGACATTATACCATTGATAATTTTCCATCATATGTCCACTAAGCTTGAATGGTCTAACCTAAAAATATGAATATTCGATGAAACTATCTCGTCAAGCGAAAATTCACGTTAACAAAACTAAAGGAACATGGAAGGTACCTTAGACAATTAGAGGAAGTAATTGCAATAATTTTTGCAACTAATTAATATATAACGAAAATGGAGGACGAAATCGAAGATCGCACACGGTCACGTCAAACAGCTATAACGACTTACGATGATAAAACATTTGAAATAAAATCTGAGATGCGTAACGTCGTTTAAATATTACACGAAGAATAAAAAGACACGACTGATATATACGCCTGATCGTCCGAGATACGATGAGAACGACTGCTCATGGATTTGGAAAACTTTTCGTTAATGCGATTGCGATGCGATCAAAGGAAAATAATATAACCTATCGCGAGATACATTATTATGCAATAATTAGGACTGCTTGTCTTACCATTTAATTCGAAACGAAATTAATTCGCAGACTCGCTGGAATCATACAACACTGTAACTTTCCGTTTTAGGAGTTCTTGTACAAGGTAAACCGTCGAAGTGTACGTGCTGTGGTAAAGATCAATTCGTGTGTCACGTTCAAAACTATAAATTCGATGTACCTTGTAACTATTTTAAGTGACGTTCGGAATTATTACATGCATACATAGATACGTACGTACGTACGTACGTACCCCCCTCTACTTTCTCTCTTTCGCTCGTCTTCGTTTTCTTATTCGTGTTGGATATGCGCGTGAACGCGTGCGTACACGTACGTGTGAATTATATTATATATATATATATATAATATATAATATAGATATATGTATATATTGTATATACATTATACACTGTGCATGCTATATACACTAGCGCGTAAGTGTATATATTCGTATCTGTATTTATTAATTTATATATATTATATATAATACTTATAGTAACTATACTTATAGTATCTATATATACGCTATAATATATAGATACTATATATAGATATATAGATGCAATAAGTTGTATTGGCTTGAGTAACTTATCAACCGGCATAAATTCGTTCTTTAGAAACGACATTAAGATCGTGATAATGATTCTATTGGTTTCTAGTAATTGCGGTTGTTTTCTCGACCAATCGAAATTTAGTGCATTCGCATTTAAAGTTTTGCTTGGGTTATATGCTTAAGGTACGCCGCACGAAAGTTAATGCCTTAACACCTTTACGTCGGCGTGTACCATCGGTGGCTCGCACTTGAATATTTCATTGGACCGTGCATACCAACGATTTAGTTCGTTTAGTAACTAGAAAAAATTTCCATATAATTGAAAATTAAGGTAATGGAAATTTTTCACTTTAGTTCGGCGTCACTCGATAAAGCAAAGCGCTCTTAGAGTAGCCGCACATAGGAGAGAAACATGAATTACAGTGCTGGCGTGAACGTGTTAAAACTTTCGATGTCAATTTAATCGGAAACACGAAAAGAGATCGCACATCCTATAGTGAAAATTTCTGTAATATGATTTTCAAAACGGCGTCGCCGTATAAAAATAAAACTTAATTAACGAATTTTTAGAAACATAGGGTTTAAATTTATCAATCAATAAGGTGATATTGATCAAGACGGGATTTAGAATTTAATAATTTAAAATTAAGAAATATTATTATTATTACTAGTTCTTGTTACATGTAGTTAGTACAATATATTATTTATATTATTATTATTATTATTATTATTATTATTATTATTATTCATGATTCACGGCTCATCGATTTTTTCATTTTCATTAACATTTCTAATCCGTCTCCATGTTACCTTTAGAGACATAACGATTTAAAATCGATGCATTGTACATTTTTGTACACATTTTTTTTCTTTTAAACCGAATTTTTCGTTGCCACGTAACAAGAGAATGTCGAGGAAAGACAACATGCAATGCGACAAACGAATCTTTAAATAAATTCTTTTGTACTTTAAGATTTTTTGATTAATTACGTACGCGATGTTACTCTAAATTTCTTAAATTTAGATACGAAAATAAAGTTTCTCGCAAAGAGCAATTTCAAATGTTGATTTTTACAGAGTCCAACTATATTAACCACTTCGATAACTTACGGTACACTCAGTTCGTACATCAAACACATTCTGTGCTGAAGAAATATCCGATTATACTTCTGTTACTTGAAATCATATATGAATCGATAACTTGAAGATTAGTTAAGGAAGATAATACGCGTACAAGGAAAACATTTGGTAGTATTAAGAAATTTAAGCTGATATGTATTGTGATTTTTCGTAAATAATTTATTAAATTATTCTTAAAGGTGTGGAAATTTCTTGCCTGGGAGGATACTGAATCATTTATAATGCAAAGTGTTATAAATTCAGTAAAAGGTACAGCATTGGGTGTCGCAGCATTTTTAACCCCTGTATTGAAGGTATGATTATATTTTGTAATATGTTATTAAAGATAAAAGAGTTGCTATTGTTGATTTCGTGAAAATTTAATTTTACATGCAGGAATAATTGAAAGTAGAATTGATTTGGAATAAATTAAAAAATCGTAACTTGAATTTTATGTATCCTCATTGTAACCATGGCATTTAAATTCATTCGTAATTTTGTTACAGAATCAATATCTTTTTTTTTGCGAATTTATCATTATTCTTATACAACTGTTATATTTGTCCCAAGGAAAGCAAATTCAGGGAGTCTGGAGTTTTGACACCGGAGGAATTTGTGGCTGCTGGTGATCATCTTGTCCATCATTGTCCTACATGGCAATGGTCCACAGGTGACGAAGATAGAGCGAAACCTTATTTACCAATAAAAAAGCAATTTCTGCTTACACGCAATGTACCTTGTACACGAAGGTGTAAACAGGTACGAGGATTATGTATAGTTTTAAATAAAATTTACTGTTAATATTTTGATATATTAATATTTATATAAATTTTACTGCCACTAATATTTATGTTATTATATTTTTTAAATATTAGATCGAGTACTGTAACGAACAGGAATGTATTATAGAAGCGGATGATTCTGATGGTGGTTGGGTCGATACTCACCATTACGATACAAGTATTGGTGGAATCGATGATAGAGTTACAGAAATGACCTTAGAGGAAACACAACCGCCGCAAGCAGCAGCAGCTAGCGATCCTGATGAAGATGATGAAGACGAAGAAGCTGCTGACATGGAAGCATTTGAAATCAGTGGTATGCTCGATGAACAAGATAAGGTATTATATCCGATTAAATTTAATATGTCCTGTACATATATACGCTATAAGAGTCAAGTATATTTTAGCGCTTTTGCAATAAAAGTATAGTAATATTTTGTAATTTATATATTTTTAGTTGAGTTAATAATCTATGTTAGATGAAGTCGTTGGTTAATATTTTATTGTAATCTATGTTATCTTTAAAAAGATACCTACTTCTAATCTCTATGTTGCTTAAAATATAAGAATTTGAAATGTTATTATATTATTAATTAGTATGTTAATTATCTAAAAAAATCTGTTTATAATAATATTTAAGTATCTAAGTTTGGTTGCGCTAATAACTGCTACAATAAAATTATCACGTAGATAATCAATTAATTAATTAAGTTTTACGTATGATATAATAGTATACATCAGAAACTATGAAGAAGTCTGGGAAAGAAAAGTCAGAATTATGTCTTGAAGGAGAAATCATTCATACGCGTACCTACAATCTGTTCATCACGTATGACAAATATTATCAAACACCAAGATTATGGCTATCTGGTTATAACGAGGTCTGCATTATTGATATTATTTTAGAGAAAGAATTTATTAATAGTTATTTTTAATTGATTATAATTTACCGATTTAGAATCAGAAATTACTCTCCATAGAAGAAATGTATGAAGATGTTAGTCAAGATCATGCCAAGAAAACTGTTACGATGGAGATACATCCGCACATGCCAGGACCACCAATGGCCTCTGTTCATCCATGCAGGTATGACGTAATAAACAAAATTAATGTGTATTTAAAATTATATTATATTAATGTATAAATGTTTTTAGGCATGCTGAAGTAATGAAAAAAATTGTAGAGACAGTAATGGAAGGTGGCGGAGAACTCGGAGTACACATGTATCTTATTATATTTTTAAAATTTGTTCAATCGGTTATACCTACAATTGAATATGACTATACTCAAAATTTTATGCTGACATCATCTGCCTAAGTATATTTGCAAGCTTTAATCTTTATTATATACAGCAGGTGTACATGCATCAATGTCAATTATAATCATAGTTGTATTCGATAAATAAAGGTACAATATAAATCGTTATAATTAAAATTTTTTCTTATATATTTACAGTGAGGTATGTACACCTTTGTTAACATAAGAGAAATGGAATGTATATTTTACTTTCTTTTTCTGAAATTTATTTGATTAATTTATAATTTAGATTAATACAGAGTGTAGGGAAAAAAGTGAAAATAAGTGTCGCTTGCATATCATCCGTATTTTTTTTCACTTGTTTTGTGCTGTTTAAGAGCTTGCGGAAAAGAATTTGTGCCCGTGTAGATGATCAATGAATTACAACGTACGCTTTTATTTTTTTCCGTTAGTTAAAAATTGAAAATAAAAAGAGGAGAGGAAGGTTATCAATAGTAGAATGTGATACAGTTGGTGATGGGGCCATTTTTGACCCGTAAAATGCAATCGCGTCTTGTCTTAAGAGATCTTTCTTGCTCATCTGAATTTTTTTATATATAGATTTCTTAAATACCAAGTCATTTAAAGTTTTAAAGTTTACAATAAAATTTGTCAATTTAGTCTTTGAGGAAGTTACATTTTTGTATATCTTATACGTGAAATGTAAAATACAAAGAAGTTTTAGTAAATTGTAGGAACAAATAGTGAAAAGTCACGATTGCATTTATATATATATGACATATTCTACCTAGTGTTAAAATAGGCTTTCATAATGTGCATTTCAAATGATCACTGATATGTATATCTCCGCTGTAACAAAATTAAGCACATTGGTCTAATAGTAATTCTTATTTCTTTCTTTTCCTTGCATTATTTATTATAATACGCAAAAAGAATATGTATTTCAATGTGTTAATAAATATAATCTCAGTGGAATGTAGAAAAACTGTTGCGATATACTATAATTTTATAGTTTATTTAAACCTTTTATAATATTAAATGTACACTGTGATGACACAATAATTGCTTGCATTAATTGCAATGACACAGCACTGATCGCGTTTACACGAATACGTACATCGTATTTTAATATTTGTTTTTATACCGTTATGTTGTTCTTATTAAATGATATGTATTATATTTTAAATATTCCAATATCGATTATAAAGTTAATTTCAAATGTAGTTAAATTTCCTATAATGTCTCATATTACTTTTAAGTTTCCTAGAAAAGTAGTATTAATAGTTAAGATTTTTTTAAATATTATTTTATGTAATAAAATGTTTTAATATAATGTTAAAATGAATTTCGTTCCCTTATTTGTACAAATAGAAACGCAAAATAATGTCAAATTAGATGTTCCCTCCGTAAAATAAAATTATAAGTAAATCAGAAAGAAAGCTATTTTTTTTAACAAGAAGCTAAAGTAATGAGATTTCTGCTTTGATTAACGAGAAACGCAATCAATGCGAACATTATGAACGAATTAAATTCTTGGTGAAAGTTGAGACATTCTGCTGCATTCTATTCTTAGGTAAATTGCATTTATTTATTTCGTTTTTATTGCAAGTACATAAAGCAAATATTACATGAAAGTACAGCGTGTTATATATATTCTATATAAAATCTGCAATATTTGTATATTTTTATTAAAAATTACAAGAAAGAAAACTGCACAAGCAAATGAACTTACATAAGCTTATTATGCTAAATTTCATTCCATATATTTAAACTACATCATCAGTACTCTACTTTACCTGATAATATACGAATATACAGAGTATTTTATAATTTTTTTAATTCAATAGCAGAATCACAGTTTATCGAAATATAAGATTTCTTCTTATCTTTAATACTAATGACTGTTAATTAGTTTATAGGCAATATTTACCAAGAAAATTTATATTGGAAATTCTGATTACAAGTAATTGCAGTGACGTATGTTTTATGTTTCATTTTTTTGTAAACTAAGTCAATTTAGAAAAGTTCTATAACGATCTATAAAATTGCTATTCATTAAATATTTAGAAATTATCCCTTTGCGATCGACGTGTCACTGATTCATATTTTAAATAACGGAAAACTGTCTAATATGATTAATTTTCATTACAAAATTCTGTAATGATAAACACCTGATCGATGACTACAGAATATGCATCTTGAGTTATCAAGTTATGAAATACCTTACATGATTACTAGTATACAAACATGATTTAGCATTAAATGTATCAGCTGTGTACTATCTACAATTTGAATAATTTATCGAACATATTATGTAAAAAGATTGTTCGTTCAACGTAGCAATAATGAACTGAACTTGCGTTCATTTAAATAAAAATCTAAGAAATTTGATTATGCGCGCTTGGTTATTGAAAAGTGTATAAATATAAATTATTGATTTACATATCGTAAATCATTACTAATTTGTACTTCACACGCTCCACTATATTCGTTGCATATTTAGTCAATAGTATGTGATATTAGATTAACAAATATTGAGAACGGAAAGAAATAGCTTATACGAATTCATTTAAAGTTATTCAATTAAAAAAAAATTGTTTTGATTCAGTTCATCTTGTATTAAGAAAATATATAATTATGATCGTAATAATAAACTCTGTAGTAAAAAGATTTTTTCTGAATGTGGAAGGATAGTATAAATATGTACAAAAGCATTATTATATTTTAAAAAAAAGGAAGAAAAAACCACTTTCTACTCCTCTTTAATAATTGATAGTATAATATTTGTGATTTTATTGGAATGAAAGATAGATTTAATCAAATTAATCTAATTGAAAGTATCTAGTGAAATATCTGTCCAGTAAGTATTTAGAAGAATCTAACTTTTATTATGACATAAGGAAAAAGCATGTACCGATGATGCCGATAATTATGCAATTTGGATCTTGGCAACATAATTTATATAGTTTTATATAAGGTATATTACTACATGTTTAGATGAAAATTTCGTACATAATATATATCGTAATACACGGACATCGTTTTAGAGATGGATGAAAATAACGAGGTTCGTTCATCTTTAGAAAAAGAAAATCAATACTCTCTAGATCTAAATATAAACTTCCAAATGTCTTGCTATAAATCTACCGAATATATAAATCTATCTATTAAAAAATGTCGTGTGTTAATAAAATTCGTTAGTAATTTGTTTTAATACATTGTTGAAGTATTTCACGCTATGGATAGTTGAATAATGAGCATTAATAAAATAATAAAAGCAGCGTTATAACAAAATCAAATATGAAATACATGTTTGCTAGTTCTTGATGTAAATGAATTTACAACGTCACTTCAGATATAATATACAACATCGGAATAGAAAACCAGTTGTGACTTATATAAATCCACCTTTAAATTAATGTCCTTATAGTATGATATACTTTATATACACAGGATAATTCTTATAAAGTGTCTGATTGCCTTATTTTTTGTCTTGAATGAAACGTTACATCAGTAATTATTTTTATGATTTAGAATATCATCTTAATCGTGCTAATTATTTTGCGAAGAAAAAATTTGTCACTTGAATAAAATTAGAGCAATGCGTGATCCTTTAAGGCATTGCTTTTTAGAAAAAAAAAGAATTGTTTTTATCGTATTGTGCCTTTTTTATTTTTCGTATTACAAACTTTGCTATATGATTAACATTTTTAGGGATAACTTACTTTATAAGAAATACTCTGTAAATAACTGCAATTGTGTGTGTGTGTGTACACGCGCGCGCGTACGCACGCGCGTGCTGTGAAATCTCTTGTTAATAATTATGTTACATTGTTTCTACAGTTTGGTATTACCTTACGCATACATTATTACTGATTATGCAATAGAAGTATTCAATCCATAGTTTTTATAAATTCAATCGCAGAACAAAATTGCGTCCACCAGTACTGTTCTTCACCTTCCAATCGATTCCCATAGAAACTATCTACATACTGAACAGTCGATAATAATGAAGGTGGATTGGTCTGAAATAATAATCGTTAAAAGGTATATTTCAATTCTGTTGCATCATTTCCAAGAAAGTTGTATTATTTGTCAGAAATATAATAGAACTCACTTTTATAATTACGTAAACAAGCACGGGAATTAAATCATCAGCAGCAGGAATTCCTCTTTCCGATGCCATAGACAATAGATTCATGATAGTCGTAGCACATCGAAATACGCACTGCAATTTATCTCGAGGTGTTTTATACGCCGATATCACAGCTAATTCAGCCTGTGCCCATGGCCAGGGACATTCGTAATGATACACTTTTGGTATACGCAAATCCTTATGATTAGGAGTTACAGCTTTTGCCAATTTCTTAATGTGATCTTGAAGTAGTTGGTCTCTGTATATGTCTCCGTCTCCATTGGGATACAAAGCATTATGATATACACGAGCCATAATAGATCTTTCAACTACGACTCTTGCTAGTTCAATTTGATTTTCATTAGCGGCTAAAAATATTATACACGGAATGATTATGTTTATTGTTTTATCGATATGTGCATACCAACAAGAAATGATTAGCAATTTTTTAATTTTACCTTGCCAGATTGGATCATTATCCATTTCAGCATGAATTTTTCCTAAAAAGTTATCCACTAAATCTTGCTTTTCGTCAGCCAATGTAAGTTTTTTAAATTCATCGCAAAATCGAAGAATAAGTGCTTCCCTCTTCTCTAGAAATACTCTTACACAAACGGATACAAGATGACTATTTACGGCATCATGGTCGCATTTTACTCGTACGAACAGTCTTAAAAAATGCGATATTATATAATAAGAAAAATATCATATAAATAAAAGTGTGTATTTTTATTTACCTATCTAAATGAGCCAGTGTCGATAATAAACCTTGTCGACATCTGATCAAATATGCAATATAAGGCGACCGTTTTTGATAATCTTCGCGCAAAGATTTGAATAATTTTCTACATCCATCGTCATTAAATAATCTTACGCATCGTAAAGTTTCATGTAAATGAGCTATTAAAGCTCTATCCTGTAAATTAATAGCTTCGGCCAGTTGTAGTTGAAGAAAAGCAACCAGTTCGTTTTCCTTCTGTGACCAAGAATTTCTCTATAAAAATGCGATTATCAGCAATTCAAATATTACAGAAAAATGCTTATTAATAATTATACTCGCTTGTATTATTTATTTTATTTGAGCAATGAAAATAATTTTTGAGTCTGAGTTGAGTTGAAAATATTTTGTTGAGTCTTACTTCGGGTGCAGAACTCCATGGAATGTGTTGAACGTCAGCGGTACTCAAAACCATACGTAATTTTCTTTTTGCATCGGCAAAAGCGAAGGAGAGCTCCACGTTATTTGGATTTATAAGGAGTCGTTCGTCTTCTGCTTCTTTCGTACGCGATTGATTACTTTCAATGGAAGCAGTGTCGCTAGCTGTACTGGGCTTCCTCCTGTACTTTGCCAAAATATCATCCGTAGTATCTAAAATTTAATTCAAAGTATTCCATTAAGGTTTTCGAGTATGCAGCATTTATTGAGTTGGTAATAAAGTAATTTCAGTTTTATGAAATAAAATAAAATTTTATTTACTAAAGCAAAAAAAA
>JAITYT010001259.1:589014-606327 GCA_025433975.1 Liostenogaster flavolineata
AATTCACATTTTAAGGAAGTATTTTCTCCAAAAGTAGTTCTATAAATAAAAAAAGAATAACTCAATAACTGTGCGAGTTTCGGTTTGTTTGCTTCAGACTGTTTACAAAAAGTTAATTTTTCTTTGACTTGAATTATTTTTCATATTATCGTTTAGATAAAAAATCCACAAATATTATCTTGTCGTAATTGATCAATAAATTCTATATTTTTTTTAGCTAACCTTTGAATGATACGCGCTCATGTTTATTGATCTTCTGTTAATGAACGATCAATTGGATAATTTCGATGAAATGATCAAAGAAGTATTTGTTTAACGAAACAGTTAAAGTAATATAAAATGGCAGATGTTGATATCTATGCGGATTTACCAAATTTCAATTTAGGGTTTGATAGCCATGTAAGTAAAATTTTTATATAATTTGCAATACAGGTTAGATTATTTTAAAACGATTATTTGTAAATTTATTTATTATTTTAGTGCCCTGAAAAAGTAGAACATTTGATGGATGAATGCACAGAGCTCAAAAAGCAAATTACTGAGCTCTCGTTAAAGTTTCAGGAACTTCAGAAAACTAATGAAAATTTAGAGATTAATCTCACATCTTTATTAAAAACAGCCAAGGCTGAAATTTCAAGAAAAGATAAGATAATAGATGAATTAAGGAAAAAGTAAGTTTTTAATTGTATATTATGGAGAACATTTATTCAAATAGTTTAAATGATATATTTATTCAAAAACGTCTTCTTAAATTACTGTTAAACTTTTTAGGCTGGACGATATATCCTTCAGAAGAAATAACTATAACAGAACTCAGACAAATATTAACACTATTGTGAGACAACCGCTTGTACCAAAATCACACGAATCGACTATGTTTGTTGATACGATCAAGTCGTCCATACCAAATGGTGAAATATCTTTCAAACAAGATATCGATAGAAAAGAAAATGCTAAAATTGGTATGAAACAAGAGAAAAGTACAACGGTATTTACCGAAAGATTACGCAAAAGAATCAGAGAAGAGGAAGAAATAGAGAAAAAACAAAAGATGTCTGTTGAAGTTGAGAAAGAAATCGATTCAAAAATTAAGTTTAAAGATAAAACAAATCAATCTCATCTTAAAGTTCAGAATTCTAAAAATAGTGATGATTATTATAATCATCAAGATAAAAATAAACACAGTTGGTCACGAAGTAGATCACCCGATTCAAAATACATAAATAGAAGACATAATAAATATCAAATGGAAAAGTATCGAAAGTCAAGAGAAAGGTTTGTCAAACAAAGAGACTTTGACCAGGAAAGAAACCAGGAAGAAAGCGCGCTAAATAATAGTAATAAAAAATCTCACGATTTACGTAGCAAAATAAAACACAAATGCAGTGAAAAATATTCAGTTACTGAGGTAATACCAAGTAAAAGATTTAAATCTGAAAAATCAAGTCATTATGTAGATGTTACGCCTAAAAAAAGTAAAGATAATAATTATGAGAGAAAGCATAAAAGATCTTCTAGCAGATCGGAGAAGCACAGACCAATCGATAAAAGAAGATCTAACATAGAAAATGAAATAAAAACGGTATCTCACGGCGAAAAAAATCCAGTTACGATTCATGCGATTAAAACCAACGAAGAGGAACTTTTAGAGGATGGAGAAATTGTAGACACGCCATGTGTGAGTCCTGATAAAAAAACAGTTGTATCATCGCAAAATGGTTTAACAGTTTCAGTTAGCGCAGAAATATCGACAAATTTGAGTAAAAAATTAACAGAAATTTCAGCATCTTCAAACACTCATACTTGTCTGAATGTAGAGAATAGTGACCATTCGTATTCTACGGTAAATATGATAAAAAGTAATGTCTTTTAAAATATCATCTTCGATCACAGAACAGTGTAAATAAAGAATTAACGATAATAAATTGATTCGCGAGAATCAAATTTTTAATGTGGAAGAACTTATAGAAAATCCCAATAAGAAATTTAAAATATACGATATGTCAAAATTTAAATGCAAATGAAACGATATATTATAATGTTTCTATGAATATAGAAGATAAATCGGATATTTAATAGAGATAGTGACAATATTTAATAAAGTTGAATGCTATACTACAAAATAATGGTTTACTTCTTGGTCTCTCTAATATTACTCTGATATGTATTGTACACATTTTTCCAACCAATTCTGAAACCAATTTAAAACAGCTTTATGCTTAAGTTCGAGAAGTTTGAAAATTATCTAAACGATTACGAGTTATCAACAGTTTATTACCATCTTAAGAATAACTTTTGTATTCTATTATTTTAGGAAGTTTATATACGATGAATACACTCGCAATTAATACAATCAAAAAAAAGCTGTTTTTATACGATATAATATAAGAAAAATCTATATGAACTATCAAAGCAAAAATTCTCATTTTACAAAAAGTTTATTTATTATTGTTAACTAATTATTTATCATAATAATTATGACTTCTGGTTTTAGTTTAATCTTTAAAAAAAAGTTTTCTGCATGAAGCATATATGCGATATAAGCATTTAACAGGTTAATAGTTTTGCCAATAATTATCAATAAATAATTTCGATCAGTACAACTACCATGCTTACGACTGCGCCAAATTACGACCGCAAAAACTTAAATTTGATTTTTCTCAGAGATGCATCGAATAGAAACATGTGCTCTATCGGTAAGAGAAGATTTATATTTTATCATCGTAACATGATATTTCCATAAGAAGTAGTTCTTCAACGGCCGCACATGGCAGTAACAGCGCATAGTGGCGTGCTATGGAAATGCAGGTATGGTGCTTCTAGTCTCTTCTCTGCTTTCTTATCTAGTTCGGTTTCACGGTTCAGCAATGGCCGCAGCCTTGATTATCGAAGAAGTATTGAACACATTAATTGTATTTTATTTTCCATCGTATTTGGAACGACGTCAACTACAAGAGAAATTTGGACATTACGAGCTTTAATTTATTATAATTCTGTACGTATATATTGACGTTATCGCGTTATTGAGGTTAATTTATTTTATCGACCGAAAGTAGCGATATAGATTATATACGGCGTAATAGATATCGAAACTTGTCTATCTTTTTTGTCGTTTAAATAATAATTCTTTATCGCGTCTGTGGTTCGAAAGGTTTTTTGTGTACAAAAAAGTTCTATAAAATATATTTTCTTATAACTGTATGTTTACTTTAAAATCTTCTGTCAATTTCTGAGAGAAAATGTCATAACACAAATTTTTTATCAAATTTTCAGGTTATACAATGACTGGTCTTAATTTGCCAGAGATTCCTGCTTCTTTAAAAAATATACAACATTATTTAAAAATTGCATCAACTTACGATGAACGTGACTGTGTTGTTAGCTACTGGTGTGAGTATCGATATCTGTCTCTAATGAAACTATGAGTAAATGTATTTTATTAAGAATATTTAATGTGTAGAAACGTTTTTGATAGTTCAGTAACCAATCTTCTAATTTTAACTTTTTGCTTAATTTTAATCAAGATGTCTAAGCTTAAGCGGATCTTATTTAACCAATGAAACAATAACTGATTATCAAGCGTAATGTGTATGGTCGATGATGTCGATTGATTTATTTGTAGGTCGTCTTTACGCTCTACAGATTGGACTGAAACTGTCGACAAAGACAGCTGCAGAAACGAATTGCTTAATTAAATTGATGGACTGGTTAGAAACGACAAAAAAGGAGTCACGCGATAATGAAGCAATTACTAATGAAATTGCTGCACAGGCTCACTTAGAAAATTGGGCATTAAAGTTGTTTTTATATGCTGATAAAAATGATAGAGCTTCTAATTTTGGAAAAAATGTTATACAAAGCTTTTACACAGCTGGTCTGTTATACGATGTATTGTCGGTGTTTGGGGAATTAAGCGAAGAGTCATTACAGAATAAAAAATATGCGAAATGGAAAGCTGCTTATTTACATAATTGTGAAAAAAATGGCGAAACACCTATACCAGGGCCAATAGATGATAGGAACGAGGAAAATGATTTCATTGATACTTCAGAGAAGGGTAAATAATTTTACGTCATGTATATATGTCAATTATTACTGTAATGTATTATATAAGTAACAACTCTTTTCTAGTTTTTACAATGAAATGTATTTAATTATCTTGTAGTTTCCAATAATCCAGATTCAAGTTCTACTTTTCCCGATGCAACGTTTAATCAGGGAAATACATCGGATTCAAATGTTTCTTCTCCTACAAATTCTAATTCACATAATCCTGCATCTACGTTAATGAATGTTGGAGTACCTGAAATGCAAACGCCTGATTTTCAGGATTACAATGCATCTGTGAAAGCAGAAGGTAAGACTTATAATTTATATCAAAATATAGTAATATTTAAATATGCAAACAAATTTTTATAATATTTATGGAAAATATCTCTCTTTAATTACAATTTTTAATTATTTATTTAGACATTATGTAAATAGATAATAATTAAAAAATACTTTTTTATAAAGATAATAATAATTAGTGTTGTTATAATGTATTATTTTATATATTTTTCATATTTTAATAGGAGGAGTGTCTTTAACAACGGAACAAATGACAAAGGCTCAAAAATATATTAAGTGGGCTGGAAGTGCTTTAAATTATGACGATGTACCTACCGCAGTTTTAAATCTTCAAAAAGCTATGCAACTCTTGACAGCTGGGGAAGATTCTGGTTAAAAAGTAAAAGGAAGTATGCATTTTGATTACAAATTACGTTCATATATAATAAATGTATTATTAAATTGATAAGAGATTTATTGTTATAGTAATGTTAAAAAAATCGCTTTGCATAACTGTCTTAGAAAATTGAAAGCTGATAACGATGTTTTCATAGAAAATAATTAATAAAAAAGGTGGGAAAAAATTACCAAAGAAACTTATTAAAAATTTTTAATGCACATATTGTTGAGAGAATATTTTTTCGTGCTAAAATAACATTACTTTTGTTAAACACATGCTGTAGTTATAGTATAATTAAGAAGATAAATATTACATAAAACATATTTTACAAATATATTTGTATATTTTCTTGTATATTAAAATCGCTTTGCAAAGATTTAATTTATAATTGCAATATTATATTTCCCCTAAGAGTTTTATGTTATGCGTTCGAATAGCATGTCAAATATTTCGAATCGTATTTCCATTTGATATCGACTTTGTCGAATCAATTATTACAACAAGAACAAAACAAACACTATTTGTAATAAGTATAAGGAACATACTTGTAAAAACTATATTTGTAAAATGCAATTAATTTACAAGGGAGCTGCTGAAAGGTTTTATTTTAAAGAATTAAGGGTAAATGTGAAATATTAATAATAGTTGTGTATATATATATGACGAGAAACTATTTTTGTCAATTAATTATTTAAGTATTGAAGAAGTCAACAATAATAATAAATAAAATGTTCTTTTAAAAAATTTATTAAATTAACGAATGTGATGTAAGTAGGTACACATTTAATACTCGCTACCTTAATATTAAATAACTTATATCTTTACCAACGTTCTTATTTTATTCTTACTATACACTTTCTTATAATTTCAGAAATACCTATAATATATTTACAATTTAAATTTCACTATGTATGAAGTGTAATTTATTTATAAAAAAATATCAATATTACATATAATTCATCGAAATTTATGAATGTTTTTGTCGGAGAATAGGGTCCATAAATCGGTAATTACGTGCCTGCACATAGATAAAAGATTGTGTAATCAAAATAATGAAAAAAGGTCATTTTATACAAACGTATTTATTCACAGCGTTCGTTATAACCTGTTCGGCAGTTTTTATTTGTAAATATCTTTATTCTATGCGTAGGCATATTACAGATCAAGGTTAAAGGTAGAAAAATTTTTATAACGAATCGCGGCTGGCCGGAATCAGTTCAAATGAGATAGTAGAAGAAACAATACGAATAATAATAGTGTGCAAAAATTACATTTCTTAAGAGAGAACGATTTCGTTTATTCTATGATAGAAGAAAAAGATCCACACAATTAATTTCTCAACAGTTTTGTTGACACGCGATTGTTGGTATTATAAAAAATTTATATTTATCTAGTCAATTTAAAATAAAGTTGAAGTACTGTACTTTTATAGAATTTTTTAACAATAAAATACCATATGTAGAAAAGTAGCGGAGAATGCTACACACGAATTAAAATAGAAACAATGATAACAAACGGATTAGACATAGAAAAAAAGAATAAATAATATCATTTATAAGTGAAAGTAATATAATATTTTTTTCTTTCTTCCTTTTTCTTAATAATAATAATTCCGAAGAAGAATAGGGTCGCGGTATTCTTTGCTTATCACATAAGGCAACTGAAAGGGAAAAACTCGTGAAAAATGATGAAACATACTTTTTAGTTTTCAGTCTCTTCCAAAGAAATTCAAACCATTTATAAAACAAAAATCTTTATGAAATTAGATACATATTTTCTCATTATACATGATTAACTTTTAATGTAAAAGATTTAAATGCTATTAGTGTAAATTTTACGTTGCATTTATTACAACTTTTTTACACAAACGAGCTAGTAAACTATTCATCTGTAACAAACTATTAATTCCTTCCACTATTCCCAAATGTGTTATTCCAATTTCCTGAAATATTAAAGAAATACAAGAAGGGGTCTTAGATAATTTTATTTGTTTAGAAAGATAATTATGCAAAATATAGCCAAGGAAATTACCTTTATAAAATCTAGTTTTAACTTTTCATCGATGGAAAGATTTTTACAAACTTTAAATATATTAGTAATTATATCTTCAGCTGAATAACCCATCTTCCATAAATATTGCATTACCTGTTCAAATTTTGTTCTCATCAGAATAATGAAGACAACATTTAATACCTAAATTAGTGGACAAATAAAAAGAACAAATTCTTGTTAGAGAATATATCATACCTTGTAAGCTTTACAAATATCAGCCTGTGTGCAAAATTCAAGCATTTCTTTAACAAGCAATGGATGGGGTTCATCGCAAACTTTAAAAACATTTTTGCCATTCACATGACCAAACCCATTGTACGTAGACTGTAAATTATTTAATGCTTGCCTCATGTCACCTTGAGCAGTAAATACTATCGCTTCCAAGCCATCGTCTGTGTATGATACCTGAAAATGTTTACGAGTTCTCGTATAAAATAACAGCGACTTAATATAATTGAGTTAGATCGCACAAAATAAAAAGATATTACATTTTCACTCTTACAAATCTGCAGGACTTTAGCTAATATTTGTGCATCGCTTAGTTTCCCATATCTTAACATAGCGCAGCGCGATTGTATTGGTTCGATAATTTTCTCGTTGTTATTGCATGCTAGTGCGAACCTAGTCGTGTTACTGTATATTTCCATTGTGCGACGAAG
Organism: Liostenogaster flavolineata; assembly: GCA_025433975.1. Taxonomy (NCBI): domain Eukaryota; kingdom Metazoa; phylum Arthropoda; class Insecta; order Hymenoptera; family Vespidae; genus Liostenogaster; species Liostenogaster flavolineata. The sequence goes on from JAITYT010001259.1 coordinate 596,455, forward strand.
GGCTTGTTGTGCACCATCGGTCATACTATCAGCTTCGTCTAAAATAATTATTTTATGCTTGCCTTTTGGTAGATTAACCTAAATTTATATTTAATGAATATTCAAGATATATTAAATACATCTTATGAAACAGAACTGCGAGCCGTTTACCTTTTTCTGAGCAAACATTTTTATCTTATTTCTGACTACGTCGATGCCTCTATCGTTCGACGCATTCAATTCTAAGACCGATTCTTTGAATGCTGGTCCCAAAAGTATACGTGCTAAACATAAGATCGTAGTTGTTTTGCCTACACCTGGTGGGCCAGCAATGATAATGTTCGGAGCATTCCCATGTTGTGCGAAAACGGACAAGCGAGCAATCGTATCTTCATTTCCAACAATGTCCGAGAAAACTTGCGGACGATACTTTTCGATCCTAAACAAGTGTTCAATTTTTAAACGTTTTACGTTAATACGTATATATCATAATATATAGATCTTATCAAATTATATATATATAAAATGAAAATTAATAATTAATTAATAATGAAGAATATTATGCGTTCTTACAATACGAAAAAACACAGGCGTTAAAAATAAATTACGCATAACCTAAGTCACAATAGATTATAAAATATGTTGAAATGTAATCGTACGTGACGCACCATGGCAAATTAGCTAATTTATTCTCTTTTTTATTAGTTTGTGAATTTTGCTCGCTTGTCGATACAGTTTCAACTTCCATCGGTTCATCCTCGGCATCATGGTCACCGGTCATTTTTTTTTCCAGAAATACAAAGCTATAACAAATTCAAATAAACTGACGAAACTCTGGAGGCACGGATCATCGGAAACGTAGATAGTTAACGACACCATTGTTGAACGCGAGATCCTCAAAAACCGCCTTTTATAGTCACTTTTCGCGACTCTGAATAACTTAATACCTGCATAAAACGAATAAAACTCCGAAATAATAGCTAATCGAAAAAGTATTGAGCTTATTTAAGTCAAAATTAAGACAATTTTTTCGTATTTTAAAAGAATTTTATAGGATCGATACTTTTTCGATTACCAAATATATATATCGAAACGTGATCGAAATTGGATAATATCGATCTTTAGTGATAAATTTATTATTGATCATTAACAATAAATAAGTTTATTATTTCATACATTTCAGGACGTTGAGATTTTTCACGTTAAATTAAATTAAATTGAATTAAAAAAATTAATTGTTTGAATATTTTGCAGGCATGGTTCTGTAAAGAGGAAAAATATTTCGGTTGAAGTTGTCTCGTTTAATGTTGGTAATACAGAATACTCCTTCTTTTTAAACAGTTAATACACTTCCTCGATTTTTTTGTTGCATATGTAACGCCATGCTAGAATGGTGGCTTCCGTTACAAGTTCACGGTTTCTGTAGACGAAAGAAAATTGAAAATAAAATGTAAGGGACAATCGGAATACTTTAACTTTGGCATATATGTATTTTTCAAAATGACATAACGGTATATTAATGAAAATAATTCTTGAAGACGGTTTTTAGTGGAATTTATATCAGTAAGGTACTTCACGTTTTGATCAATAACAAACTTCAACCTCTGCAGTGATATATACTTAAAATCATTTATTTCTTTTATTCTTCGTTGTTTTTAGGAAAAGTAATATAATAATCTGCCAACATGTCTAAACGGGCCGCAGATAGTGGAGATTCAGCCTCCCAGCCACCTATTAAAAAGGTTCAATTCGAGCCAATTTTAATAGGCCCTATATCGACGCTTGAGGAAATGGATATGAAAGTTTTACAATTTCAAAATAAAAAATTAGCACAGGTATAAGCTGTAATATTACAGTATGTTCCCATTCTTAGCGAATGAATGTTTAAAATATAAACAATTTTAGGTTATTTTCAAGTTCAATACGTTTCTAACATATTACTCATATTCTGGCTTATTCTTTTATTTATATAAAAGAATTTACTTTCATTACATTTTTCATATATATAATTTTGACATACAAGTAGACTTTAACTTCTAACGTATAAATAAGTATATCTTTGTACAGTTATATTTAATTTTTTTGAAACGACTAATTTGTGAGGTTATAAAATTCTATTATTATGTAAATTTTATAAAGAATTTGTAGAATCTTTTCTAATTTTAACGAACTATGGAAAATGGAGTATTTTGTGTATATTTTTTTATTTACATTAATATTTGATGTATTAGAGATTGGAACAGCGACACAGAATGGAAGCTGAGCTAAGACAACGTATAGAACAATTGGAAAAACGACAAATGCAAGACGATGCGGTTCTTAATGTTGTTAATCGTTATTGGAATCAACTTAACGAAGATATACGTGTATTACTCCAAAGATTTGACGCTGAGACTGCGGATGAATCAGAAAATAAAAGTACGTAGTTATTATCGATTTTGTTACTTATGACTCTGTTAATTGTATTTCATATGCATTAAACAGATGAAAGCGAAGCTACTACTTCGTTTCTTATGCAATTATCATCTTGGGATAAGGAAGAGTTGGACGACAAATTAGCGAATCGTGTTCAAGTATCTAAACGTGCTGTTTCTAAAGTTGTACAAGCTTTCGATCGTTTATCTCAAAGAAATGAAAAGATTACTCTCGCATTAAAAGGCGAATTTAGTGGAGGTAATAATTTATTTTATTATTATTAAAAATATTTAAGTATTACATTAACAATAAATCTATTGACGTTTCTGTACCAAGTATAGAAAATATCTGTACTCTTTGGAAAGCTAAATTTGAGGAGAAAGATGTTTTTATATTTTTAGTCTACAGACTAACAGGATTAACACTGTATTTTGTCATTATAATTTTACAGAAGAGGTACCAAATATTGACGAGGTAGTACGTAAAGCTAATGCTGAAATACAAATGGAAAATAGAAATTTACAAGCTATAAATATCCAACTTCACGAGAAATATCATACCATATCGTTGAAAGTAATAACGTTCAAAATATTATTTTCTATTATTTAATATTATTATTATTTATTTGATATACAATGACGAATATTTAATTGTCAGATGTCAGAATTACAAGATACTATAACAGGAAAGGATACGTTAGCTGCGGAATTACGTAATCAAGTAGATGATTTACAATACGAATTGAATAAAGTACGTGCAAGGAATGATAAACTTGAACATCATCTTGGAGAAGCTATCGAGAAGTTAAAAGCATTTCAACAAATTCATGGAACCGATGAGAAGGGTAGCAATAAACCAAATACTCTTGTTGCTTCTAGTGTTTCGCAAACAAAGGTGAGATCAATATTTTAATATGTTTTTATAAAATTCTATTATTATTCGTCGTATATCGTGTTTTGTTACATACAGCTTGAAGATTTACAAAGAGAAGTCGAAGAAACTCGAGAGTTAGCTAACAATAGATTACAAGAGTTGGATAAGTTGCATCAGCAACATCGTGATGCTTTAAAGGAAGTAGAAAAATTAAAAATGGATGTAAGTTTCTTTATTAATTATTTTATTATTTAATTATGTAATAGTGATATGGTAATATTTTTGTACACAAGATAAAATATGATTTTTTTGTATAGATACGACAACTTCCTGAATCTGTTATTGTTGAAACAACAGAATATAAATGTTTGCAGTCACAATTTTCAGTGTTGTACAATGAGTCAATGCAATTGAAAACACAATTAGATGATGCCCGTCAACAATTACAGTCTAGTAAGAATGCACACTTGCGTCATATTGAAATGATGGAGGTAAGTTTTATTTTTTCGCATCGTAAATGTGAATTTATCTTTTACTTCAAAAAAATATTATGATTTTCCAGAGTGAAGAATTAATGGCTCAGAAGAAATTGCGCGGGGAGTGTATTCAATTAGAAGATGTTTTAGCACAATTAAGGAAAGAGTATGAAATGCTTCGTATCGAATTTGAACAAAATTTAGCAGCGAATGAACAAACGGGCCCTATTAACAGAGAAATGAGACATTTGATAACTTCTTTACAAAATCATAATCAGCAATTGAAAGGCGAAGTGCATCGTTACAAACGCAAATACAAAGAAGCTTCTACAGAAATTCCAAGGGTATTATTTATTAATTACACCGTATATCACGAAGCGTGTAATCTATTTTGAAGATAATCTGTTTTGAAATTATCATTTTTAGCTTAAAAAAGAAGTCGAAGAATTAACAGCAAAATTAGGCCAGCAAACATCGCAAGAAAATAAAGAAGGCAATAATTCTGATGGTAGTGGAAAAGAAGAAGACACGTCAAATTCTTTGCCTGGTTCTACACAAGTAAGAAAGGCATAAAATACACGATAAAAATATGGTTGTAAGCCATAGCTGTAAAGTTTCTAATTCGGTTTGTTTTGCTTTGTGGAAACTTTATCTATTCTTTGTTAATCAATAAGGTTTTTATAATAGTCGAGACACGACTGTTTTTATAATAGAAGAAGATGCGCATAATGTCGATGATCGATACACGCGTTGATAGCAATTGAATCCGCATTGTCACAAAAATGTTTTTAAATAAAAATAGAAGATAAATAGTACAGTTTTATAAGTTTTTATTAAAGAATTATTGTCTGGCATGTCTTTAATTCTATTTAAAATAGGGACATGACGCATTACTGTATAATCTGATATTTATATTTGGTTCATAAGTTGAAGTATCGATACGTCTTTCAATGGCAAAAACTTTTTAAAACGATTGTTTCAGATTAAAGAAGAAAGTGGAGTTACGATAAAAAGAGAATCTGGTGCAGATGAAGAAGTTGAAACTATCGAAGTTGGAGAAGGTGATGGCAGTAAAGGCACTCCAGATTCAGTTACGCTAACTTCACCTACTCTTAAAAAAGAAAAAGATATCAAGCGTGAGAAGGATATTAAAAAAGAATCCATTAAAACTGAACATCGTGATCCTACTCATCGCACTAAAGACACAAAAGTTGCAGAATCGGAACTTGTCAGAGATTTAAAAGCACAACTAAAGTATGTTTGAATATTTTACGTGCATAATTCGATGTAACATTTATCATTAAATTAAGTAATCGAATGCTTTACTCTTTTTTTAGTTTCAAATGTCTTAACGTTCTTTATTGATTGCTATTTAAATTTTACTGTATTTCAGTATAATCAATATTAAATAAGAATCGATAAACGGAGTATAGATTAATGTGATACAAGAATGCAAATAACAGTTTACTTATCATATTTAATGGTACGGTTTAAAATTTTAGGAAAGCGGTGAATGAAATGAAAGAGATGAAGTTACTATTAGATATGTATAAAGGTGTGGGAAAAGAGCAAAGAGACAAAGTCCAATTAATGGCGGCGGAACGAAAAACACGAGCAGAATTAGAAGAATTACGACAACAAATCAAAAAGATTCAAGTAATCATTTTTCTTCACTATAATCATTGAAATTGTTATTATTAGATTATTAAAAGGTTAAATACGTTATATTTCACAATAGGAAAGTAAACGCGAAGAGCGCAAAAAATTAGCCGATGAAGATGCACAAATAAAAATAAAAAAATTAGAAGAACAAGCGTATACATTACAGAGACAAGTGGCGTCACAGAAACAGGTAGATCACACTTCATGCAACAATCGTTATGAAATGTGTTTGCATGTATTCAATTAATCAGGAATATTGATAATTACAGAAGTATACTGAAATTAAAATTTCATCTTAAGTGAAAAAATGTATATTTTATAAAATAAGATTGTATACAGTACCGCTATTATATACAATTTCTGTGGTATTTTTGTAAACCTGAAAGTTTAGGTAAAAGTAAAGTGTCTAAGTAGCATATCAAGTATGTTTCATAGATAGAATAAGAACAAGCACTATAACATTTTGTTTATAATACTTTGATCGACATATGATATTCTTCGTATAAATTTAAATAGAATTAAATTTGTAGAGTCTGTAGAATTAAATTTTAATAAATGCGTTAGATTCTTTTTTGAGATATATTCAGCAGTTGATGTGTATACGAACGGTGGTATAACGCTGAACAGAACTGTGTTTGGCTGCAGGAGGAAGAAGCGCTTTTGAACGAAATGGAAGTAACAGGCCAAGCTTTCGAAGATATGCAGGAACAAAATTCTAGGTTGATACAACAGCTACGCGAGAAGGATGACGCAAATTTCAAGTTAATGACTGAAAGAATAAAAAGTAATCAGTTACACAAGCTGGCTAGAGAGGAGAAAGATGTTTTAAAGGAGCAGGTATTGACATTAACGACGCAAGTGGAAGCTGCTAACGTTGTCGTGCGCAAATTGGAAGAAAAGGAACGTTTATTACAAAATTCTCTTGCCACTGTTGAAAAGGAATTAGCGTTGAGGCAGCAAGCAATGGAAATGCATAAAAGAAAAGCCATCGAGAGTGCACAATCTGCCGCGGATTTGAAACTTCATCTGGGTAATTCTTGCATTTATATTTTTTAAAAATATATTTATAAATATTTTCTCCAATTTTCTCACTGTGAGTCATATTTTTCACGGCATTAAAATAACACAATTTACATTTTGTAGAAAAATATCATTCCCAAATGAAGGAAGCACAACAAGTTGTCGCTGAAAAGACCAGTTCTCTAGAAGCTGAAGCTTACAAAACTAAAAGATTACAGGTAAAGTAATTCCCAATTTTGGCAATTATTAGGGAGACCGTATATTGTATTTTTTTTGCCAAATAGAAACAAATAATTTTATAATATATTTTTACTTTGAGTCAATAATTCAAAATAATTCAATAAATTATCAATGCTGTTTTAGTCAATATCTTGCACAATTTTGACGTACGCAATCTATCGATTGGTATTAAAACAAAAAAAAGACATTATTTTCCAGTCTCTTTCCTAATACATACATACATGTGTACGTACATGTTTACGTTTTTTTCTGAGTATAATATTAATTAAGTTTATTATAACAGGAAGAAATAGCTCAACTTAGACGCAAAGTAGAAAGGATGAAAAAGATAGAACTCGCTGAAACTTTGGACGAAGTAATGGCTGAAGAATTGCGGGAGTATAAAGAAACCCTTACGTGTCCTTCTTGTAAAGTAAAACGTAAAGATGCCGTTTTAACGAAGTGCTTCCATGTATTTTGTTGGGACTGTTTGCGTACGCGTTACGAAACACGACAACGAAAATGTCCGAAATGCAACTGTGCATTTGGGGCAAATGATTACCATCGACTTTATCTTTCTACATGAAGAAGAAGATCATAAATTATTTAAGTCTGCATCATATATTTTTTGTTTGTGTGATTCTTTCATAATTACACATGCATTTCTTTTATATTTTTATTTATTATTTAAATTGGAAGATGTGGAAAGTGCAATTACATATTCTTCACTGTATATAGTACAGCGACAGATCACAAAGATAGTACTGTGGTACGTTTGACGTTTTTGCCAAGTGTAATACCACGAAGAATTGCATTCTTACAATCAGAAGTTATTCGATTAAAAAAATATTCTATTCGTGAATGCCACAAATCGAAAGGTGGTTTTCATCTATTTTGATCTTGACATTAAGGTAAGAATTCATCTGTTGCAGAGAAATATTCGAGAAATATATTCTGTAAGTATTGTAACAAATTTTTGATCGTGTATTATCCCTTTCGCTACGGGTGGTTTCCTGTAAAGGCCACTGCGCCAAAAGTGTCCACTTACGCCCTTACGCACTTATGCCTCACTGCAACAGAGTTGCCTTGACGATGCTCGTATGTACAATACGCGGCATCTTATGCAGAGCGATTGTAGTCGCTCGTCGTAGCGAAAGGGATAAGAAGTCCAGCAGCTATAAGAAAAAGTATAAAATTCAACTTTTACTTTTTATCATCTAAACGTAAAGCGTTTTTGATCGTTTAAACATTTTTCACGAAGCATAACGATGAAAATTATTCGATCAAAAGCAATGCAGTTTGAATTTTAAAATTGATTTTTGCAATTTAGCTGCTATGCTAGGATTATAAAATTGTAATATAGTATAATATAAAATGATATTTACAAGAATCTATTTATCTTGCAAGAGGTATCATGATTATACAAAGAAAGCGATGAAAGAAATTTTTTGGTGATTGTTAACTCGTTTATATATAATATAGAAAATGTGAATATCTTTACTTAAAAGATTAATCCATTGTGTATCAAGGCAGTAGTATTTAGTATCTTATGTATTAAGTGTCTTTTTGTAAGTATCACATTTTTTTTTTCTCTTTTAGCTACATTAAAGCTTGAATATTGTAATCGATAAGAAAAGTACTATTGGTGATGGTATGCACCTTTCAAGCCCTCTTACGAACAGTCCATTTTGCTCTTTTAAAATCCAAAAGCAGAAAAGGTCAGTTTCTTATCAACTAACAGTGACTGCTTCTTAAAAAAATAATCGTGGATTGAGATCCTTCCATTGTCGGATTTTAGAAAAGCACCATCGATCTTGATTCCAGCTTTTAAGAGAATTTGGAGTGTAGTTAATTTATTATAGAAATGACGAAGTATATAAAAGAGTAAAACGATATATTATTTTAGAGGAGATAATCAATTTGGATATATTTATAGTATCGAAAGAGACATTGTTTCGCATTATTTTTAGAAACTTCGATACATTTGAGGCAACCGTTGGCATCACTGTTAAATAGACGCAGTTAATTTCTTCCAGAACCTTTCGAATTAATAAAACGTTCATTTAATATTTTGGCAACGGTCGCCACACATTTTTCTACTTTTGTTAAAAGCAGCTCTAAGATTTTTTTATTTTGTAATGAAAAAATTTAAATATCTTTAGTATTTATTATATATTATTGTAAAGAGTTGTATTAGTTATGTAAGGAAATTGTATCATTATTGATATTTAAGAATTGATCGTATAATTTTCATTTCTTCATAGGACTAAAATTAGAATATTTTTCAATTATGAAATAAAAATTTAAATAGTGATTTTAATTATTTCAAATTGTACAGAAAATACAAATTTAGAATAATCGTAAAGGAATAATTGGGAAAATTAAGGAAGTTTTAGTTTTATAAAAAAAATGTGCTGCTATTATATGGTTTCTATTAAATATATAAATTTATTTGGAATATAAAAAGTTTTATAACACCTCTAATAAGATATATCGATTTTACTCTTTTTTGATAATAGATTTAGAGTGATGTAGAAACTATTAACGAAGAAGACGAAATAATTTTAGCCTTGCGTAAAATGTGAATACATAAAAATTGATGCTAAAAGTGTTGAAAATATAACTTTCTTTCTTTGAATCTGTTTCATTGAATATACCTAAACGTGTTATTATAGTGCTATAATATGTATTACGTATTTTTAAGGATTTATACTACATTTTATAACATGACTCGCATATTCATATTGTATTATCATATTTTTACTTATTTTAGCATACAATGCAAAGTGTAAATATTATCTTCAAAACCTTTTAAATACCATATAAAATAAAATACAAATTTTCTCACTCGTTTTCAAATATAACTTTTTGAGAGCGATAATGTACGAATCTGTGTGATTAGATTTGTAAGTTTAATTTTACAGTAACAATAACAAATATATTTTAATAAATATCGTGTACACGTTATCAATTTCCAGTACAACTGAAGTGAAGAAACAATTACACCCTATTTTATTTCTAACGATAGATTCAAATTTACATGTCGTAAAAACTTTTCTTGAAAACTTAAATGGAAACATTCTGTCATAAATTAGAATTATGTCTCATTTATTGTTCATTTTCTTGAACTGTAATTGGAATATCTAGTAAAAGAAAATTCAATACATATATATATATATATATATATATATATATATATATATATATATATATATATATATATATATAT
>JAITYT010001259.1:607332-621652 GCA_025433975.1 Liostenogaster flavolineata
ATACGTAAAGAGCGTTCAATGTTATTTTTTAACACATTGTACGTCGTATTATTTGTATTCGGTGGCGCATAATCTTCAAAAAATTTTCGTTAGCCATTTTGAACAACAGTTCTATGGCAAACGTTCAACAAATTTTTTTCATAGAACAAACGACAAATAACCAAATTTGTTCGTGCGTTCAGTGTATTGCACTCGAATACGTAAAAACTGTTCGATGTTATTTTTTAATACATTGTCTACCACATCACTTGTATTTGGGTGCTGCATGAATCTTTGAAAAATTTTTATAAACCACCTTTGGTCAACGGTTTTATGATAAACGTTCCAAATTTTTAACACATTGTCTGTCGTATTACCCGTATTCATATGACGCATGGATCTTTGAAAAATGTACTTAGCTATCTTTGAGAAACGGTTTTATTTTTCCTTCTGTAATGTCTATGTGTCAATTGAAAAGTTTATTGTGTTTTTCGATATTTCAGCGGCCAGATAGACCTTCACGTAATCAAACCGAGGAGGAAATTCGAACAAATAAAGCCGTTGAAATAGGATCATAGTTCGAAAGATAAGTATATGTTAATTCGATATATTTATGAAAGATTTTTAATCGTACTCTGTTTATGAATATAAAGTACATGTTTATATAAATATTTATAAACGATTCGATTGAGAAGTATGTGTACGACACATGTAAAATGCGTGTGTAATGCATGCATGTGTTTATGCGTATGTGTTCATCCTATATTCGGTTACCAACCTTTAAGTGATGACAAATGAAAATGCATGCACGGTACGTACTCGACGGATCGATTATGCGAAATAATGAATTATGTATAATGCCAACGCGTTGTTATGATGCTTACCGTAATTATTTAATAATTTTGTATAGACATTCGTTAGACAAGTACGTATACATTATATCAAATTAAAATAATGAGGGTATTGACTTGAAACGTAGTATATATTCAGAACGGTATTATTTTGTTAAATATTAATGAAATATATAAGAAATTCGCGTAAATACGATGTGCTATGCAACAGGGACAGTATAATGTTTCAATTTTTATTCTTATGAGTAACTTATTGTGTTTTATATAGTACGGTGTTTATCGATTATATGTTAAATTTGCAAAATTAACACGAATTGATTTTATAGTTTATGTTGATATTTTAATAATATATATTACGATAAAGTACTGTATGTACTAAATTGAGAGATATTCATTCAACCGACCGTGTGGCCTAATGGATAAGGCGTCGGACTTCGGATCCGAAGATTGCAGGTTCGAGTCCTGTCACGGTCGAAAAGAAAAAGTGAATTTTTTTTCTTTTAACTGAAAATCTTTCTTTTTGACGAAAGTAAAGATTTAAAATATACTATGTATTCTTGTTGATCCAAATAATTGCAAATTGTTTAAGATAAGATCGACCGCTGAATAAAGTTTATCCTTTTTTACAAAAGTGATGGAAATACTGATAACGATAGCGTGTTATTCACCATTGACTAATTAGTAGACGAAATATTCGTGACAGCATAGCAGAATATTTGTCGATGTTGATATAATTATCAAGTAATATAGCTTTGCACTATAACTGCGTACTAAGAAAATATTAAAATGTCTTCGAATTTTACGATGTAAACCATAGTATCAAAATTATGAATAATTTTTATCTTTTTTATCCAAGGTATGTACATTTTTATTTATATATGTAAATATAATATTTAATATTTATGTAGTTATTATTTGAATTTATTGTTATATTACATCACACGGTGGATTGTACGAGTTCACATTCAGCATATACATCACTTGATTGTAAAACATTATAAAAATTACAATACGAACTGCAGATTTAAATTTGGCTTTGGAAGAGTATGCGAAATTTAAAGATAAATATGTTTTACTGTTAAATATGCGGTATAAATACAACAATTAACAATATGATGTATAACAGAATACATTGCAGAATAATTTAAGTAAAAATAAAATTTGTATTAAACAACTACAATTTATAATTTGGAAAAATTAAAAAAAAAATTCCTTCGAGCCGGATTTGAACCAGCGACCTATGGATTTCTTTTGCGATCAAAACCAACTACAGTCCACCGCTCTACCAACTGAGCTATCGAAGGTTCTTGACGTATGATTACGATGGAAGAGTACATGAACGTATGCTCATTTTATTATGTTAGAAAAAATGTAAATTAAACTTTAGGCATACCGAAGCTTTTGTTAGTTTATTTGTTTACATATGTGAAGTAATTAGATTATTTACTTTATTTAAATATTCTTAGTTTATTCTTATCGTAAGAAACTTTTTTCGTAGATATTAATTTTTACACGATTAAGGTGTAAGCATTATTTAACTCTTGCCATTCTAAGTGTTCTTCTTAGGAACTACGGATATCGAGCGGTATTTATAAAAGTGTGTAAATATTATACTCGAGATTACATTTCATTTAGAACAAATAAACGTCGTCTTAAATGACTTGACAATTTTGATTTGCATGTTATTGTCGCATTTAAAGCGAAACATTCAGAGTCTTGCGAGCAAGCATGTTTGGAATAATTTTCCAGACGAACGTTGCACTAAACAGTTGGAGTGACAAGGCTTATTGTTTACATTGAATACAACTAAATTTTTAATTACTTTTGCGCAGCGATAGAAAATGTTAAGACAATATGTAAACTTACTACTTACGTTAACACATACTTAAAGAGATGCTCATCAGTGGTGATGTATTGTCTGAAGCGAGCATCGATCGATCAAGTTTTTCCAACTTTTCTTCGATAATAATAACAACAAAATCTTCAATTATTCGATTAATTTTGTTCTCTGGAGCGGTGGATTGTTCTTTGTGAATTTCTTGCTTTAATTTTTTATCAAAAAAGGAGGTCTATCGATGTCAAGCCTGGCTCTTGCTTTGGTCATGATATCCTTAGGTCTCCAGTCCCTAAAAAGTTTGATTTTGTTAACGTGGATGGAATCCAATCAAAAGAATCTTTCATACCACGTGTAACGCATTCCAATAGATATTACAAAGCTCGATCGAATATTGTCTGTATATTAACAGAACACGAAGGATACGCATAACGCGAAAAATATCACGATCTTGTAATTTAACGTACGACGAAATAATAATTACAACAAGTGGTTATTGCCTTGGTGGAATTTGCATATTGCACAGAAAAGCAAGCGCATTGGAAAAAGAAGATTCGGAAGAACGAACTAGGAGGACAACCGGGGAGAAATAAATCGATAACGATAAGATCCACCTTGTGAAATCGTTCGTTCGCAACGAGCATCCTTCGATGTTATTTTTGCATCAACCGTCGATACTCGAATGATTTTATCTCTCCATCGGAAGAAAAAGGGTAGTTATGAAAAAGTGATTTATATCTTTGGATGCATGTCCTTCCCGCTAGGTTAGATGACGGAGGCACTCCTGAAGATAAAAGAGCAGCGGAACAAAGGACGGCAGCGGGGCTGAAGGGGGCCAGATATCGCATGGCCTGACATTATCGCGAACGAAAAGGTCGGACCTGCCTATCTAAAATACTATCGCAGTTAAATTTGTCGCGTTACTTCTTTTTTTCATCAGTGAAATGGAACAGAAATACATCACGCATTGACGTTTGACTCGTCACGGATGTCTCTTCTTCCCCTTTTGCGCAAGACGACGTCTCGACCTAACGCAAGCTCATGGGAACTTTATTCGAGCTACCTCTTCAATATCTTTGTTCGAACATTCATCAAGAACGAACGAAAATCAAGATAAATCAATGCCTAACTTTGTTAACAAATCGATGATTGTTCGGTACACGTTACCGACCTCTTTGACAATGAGTTCGCAGGTCCACGATGTCGATCCAACTCTAAGAGAAAAATGTCGACGAGCCTGTAGATCTCTGATGTCGATCCGGCCCAAAGGGACAAATGTAACGAGCCCGTGGATATCTGACGCTGATCCGGCTGGATTGAACTGATCGTTGATGGATCTGCGCACTGCTGATGTATCCGCGACTCGTCGTACGCTCAAGGACCGTAGATCGTAACGTTGAGTCCGTCGATCGTACGCAATCACGATAGATCGAAAGACGAGCTAACGAAAGAAAGAATGTGAACGAAAGACGAGAGTCTCCGTATTTATCTATTCGTACTTCTTTGTCCAAGATCTGCAGCGAACACTTTGGGAGTACGTTCATTCCCACTCGATGGCGAGTATGGCTCATTCAGTGACAAAGAAATTTTTTGCGGCTCTTTGCATCTTTTTGCACCGATGCGTTCGTTAAGATTTGGGAAGGTTTGGATTCAGGTAGAAGAAGGCAAGAATGCACCGTGTTGACGTTTCAACAGCTCCAGATACGATTGACTGGAAAAAGAAGATCTAGATCGAGCCATTGATAACGATGAAAACCTCGCTCAATGTACGTACGAACAAGCGAAAGGTTAGGGAGAGCAAAATCGATCTTTCAAGTGACGTACGAGTGTCGCGGCGAAGGTTAGGATTATCAATATAAGATCGTCGGAAGTTAAAGGAACAGAAACGAGAACGAGATCTTCGTATTTCGAACGAGTATCAATAAGCACGACCTAGTCGCGTTTGCTCGATTAGCGAGTACAACTGACGAATTAGCATCTAGTCGAAACTGACGATCGAGAAAGATGCTTCTTATTCGGCTTCTCGTGAAAGTAATCTGTACGTTTCGACGCGACGTCAGTTCGTTGCTTTTAAAAAGGAAACGAATGACCAATAACAGATTATCGATCGATAATAACGATGCTGTCGAAGATGTTCATCGAAAATTCACGCGTAATTTCGCGTAGATTCCACTGTATTTTCGAGACTCTTTGTTCGAATGGAGGACAAAAAGAAGAGGAGGCAAAAAAGAAAACGAATCGATTCGTGGCGACTAGCGACTGTGTGTAGAATGCGCGCTTGTGCACGTATATATGTACGTAAAGATATATAAGCGTGTGCGTATGTTCAGGAATGAAGGAGGCTCGGCTCGTATCGCCTTCCATCCGCCAACACCTGTCGAGGAAATGCCGGCTGTCGGAACAAAATGGATTAGTCTCGACAAGGCCGAGCCTTCCAACTACGGAAGCCCTATCAGCGACGAACCAGTATCGACAATCTTATTTTACGTCTCTAATCGGACCGCACGCGTGACTTGATATTAACGAAGTCTCGTCGCGTATCAGCTCTTTATTTCGCCATTAAAATGCGATTCGCTACGTTTTGATGCAGCGCGCCATCGATATGCGAACGACGTATTTACCATCGGTAGATCGATCCTAGATCGAATTCCGCTTCTGACGACACGAAAGGAAGATTCGTAGGGTCGATCACACAATTGTCTCTCATTTTTGATTGTTATTAGATCTCCCTTATTAGAGAAAGAGAGAGGAGAAAGAGAATAAATGACTTGCAATATTTTTAACACGTTCGCTACCAGCGCTTGAGAAGAAAATCTCCTACTACAGCCCATGAAATTTTTTCTTTTATCGTTTTATAGGCTGTTCATCTGTTTCTTTTTTTTTATAGGCCGTTACAACAGTTTTGGCTAAAAATAAGTGCAAGTTCAAGTGCAAGTTCAAGTTGCTAGTGCAAATGTTAGGTTGTAGGTTTGTTTTACATCGCAAAGGAAGTACCATGCTCCGATGAAAGTTGACCGACTACCCAAGAGTCGGAAGGACGTAGGAGAAAAGAGAATCCGAGTAGAAGCGTGATTTTTATTCAGACAGATATCATGAATAGACGATTTCTCCTCCTTTGAGTTCTTTCAATTCGTAGAGCTATGTTCTAAGAGATATGATTAAGTTGCGATTTAATTTCAAGGTAGCTGTTCGATGCGTGCACAGATTTTTAGTTTACGATGCTTACGAATTTTTGACTTTAGGATAAGGTATTCTAAAATATAAAATGTGGATGCCCTTGCGTAAAGACTAAGGCGAAGACAGCGAAATTCGAAAAACGACGAAAACAAGATTAAAACGTCTGATCAAGGTTGGAACTTTGTTTGTAAACGTCGTCGTCGTTGTTGTCGTCGTGATAAATAAGTACGCGAGGCACAGCTGCGTGGAAACAGTTGCCAAAAATACGCTCAAGACAAAGGATACCTAAGGGTGTATTTACAGCTTTGAGACACGCGATACGTCCAATACCAAAGAAATGCGGCTAGTATAATTACTGAATGGTGCTAGTACGCTTCGATTTCTTGAGTGGCGTAAAAGCTTTCTTTGGGACGCCTACTACTGATTCGAGTTATAATAACGGCTCTCGATAGGTAGCAGAGCCGAAGGAATTATATGAGCATGTGGTTGTCGAGGTATTTTTGGAAAGGAGGGTATAGGACGTAGGACACGGAGCGATAAAAGGTATATCTTCTTTCGATAAGATCGTTGGCTATCGAGGAAAAAATCGAACGAAGGTGGATGGAGAAGTAAAACAGCAAAAAGGATGGACTAAAGGAAGAAAAAATCTTAGGGGAAATCAAAGGGTGTGTCGAGAAAAGGAGATAGGTTTGAAACACAAAGGAGACTAATATTGATGACGTGTATCTAAATCACGTTTATGTGCTCCTTTCAGCTAATTACGCGTCAGAAACAGCTATGACGCGTATTTTCTCGATCAGATTCCATCTATTTCCATTTAATATTTTCAAGTATAAAACCATCATATTTTGCTACTATTATTTTGCTACTTTAATCCACGAATAGGAATTGTGCGGAAGATGATAAGCAAGACGATAACAAGGAGAAACAGGAGAGATTTTATCGTAAATCTAGAAGAAGAAGAAGGAAAACAAGATATCCGAAATTCATTGGTTGATAATGTTGTCGTCGACGCAAGCATCGCGTTGTGTCTGATTGTAGGCACGGGCATTACGCGTGCGTGAGAACGTAAATGTGGGAAGGTAGATGCGTTCTGTGAAAAAGGAGGAAGTTGAAGGCGCGTGTCGCTATTTTTCTATTGACGTCGTTCTCGTCAAGTCGCAAGCGTTTGAAAAACGTCAATGGAACGTCTATCTTTGTCTCTTCCTCTCTCATTCACTCAATATTCGAAGGAAAAGAAGAGCGAAAACACGCGCGAACAGTTCGAAAGGCCGAGGGGCGATGCGTGAGAAGAATCGACAGTGGGAAGCACGAGAGAAACAAAAAAGAACGAGAAACGAAGGAAAATCGAAGCTTTCGATCGATCTTTTGGGTGTCAAAAAAAAGATACTTGGATTAATATTGGTTTGTTGCAGCGTGAAATAAAACTCAATTCTTTATACAAAGAATAAACTTTAATCGATATATATTTTACATTTTGTTCGATGACCTTTTATCATCTTTCTGCCATCTTCACGATTTGTGGATTGTGAAAATGACAAAAATAACTTGAAAAGAAACGTAACGTCGTCTATTTGTAAAGATCGAAATTACTTTCTTGCCAATCCACAATACATCGATGTTATTTTCTCGATATTTTTGTTTTCTTTTTTTCCCGGAACGTTTTGCTCTATTTGAGAACGATGACGTACCGTCTGCGTCATATACAGCATCCATTTAGCCTAATCGGCGACGCGAATAATGCGTCACACGAAGGAAATCTCACTGCCGGTCAGTATTCGAAAAGCAATCGCAGAAGCAAGATCGCGTAAAAGAGCACTGTCCGAGGCTAAAAAGTTATGTCAGGAAGGAAAAAGATGTGCAGCTCAAAACCAGGATCATCGAGGGTCAGAAAGGCGATCGATGATGAAGAAGGCGATTATTTCGAGTTAAATGGAAGCTCTAACAAGAAAGCGAGGATGCATCCTGTGGACAGTGACGATAACGATATAGAACTTGAAAACAACGTCGGTTGTGAGCAGATAGAAAGCGAAGATAACGAAACGACGTTCGAAGAGGAAGATAGCGAGAGCGACGAGGAATTGGAGGAACTTGTCGAAGATACCGAAAAAGATGTTGGAGAGTGGAGCAGCGATGGCGATTTAAAACAGTTTTCTTTCAAAGGCAAAGCGGGTTTGAAAAATTCCCCAAAAGGATCGGATCCTAGTGACTTTTTTCAACTGTTATTCGATGAGAAATTTTTCTCCATGATCGTAACGGAAAGTAATAAATACGCGGAGAGTAAGTCAGATAATCGATTGAAAAGAATGACCGTGCCAGAGTTCAGGTGATTTTTAGGCATATTGTTGCGTATGGGTACGATAAAGTGTAGTCAAATTCAGAATTATTGGAGTAGTCAACGGCTGTTCAATCTGCAGTGTTTTTCCCGACATATAAGCCGGAACCAAGTTTCAAGATATATTGCGGTCTCTACATTTTTCTTCTAATAACGGTAGCAATAGTCGCTTGGGAAAAATACAACCGCTTGTTGACTACTTCAACGATAAAATGAAAGGCATGTATTATCCACGTAAACGGCTCTCCATAAATCGTACGATGCTACCTCGGAGAGACGGTTCATCGTTTCAACGGCGTAATGTTGAAAAAAACCATAAATTTGGCATTAAGTCGTACGTTTTGATCGAAAGCTCGGGAATAGTTCTTCGAGTTAAAGTATGTACGGATAATGAAAACGATGTTACCGGTGAAGGGCACGCGCAAAAGGTTGTTCTAAGTTTATTGGAAGATTTCTTACAAAGAGGACATTCCATTTTTATGGGGAATTTCTATGCAAGTTATGCTTTGAGCGAGCGTCTACTCGATTGTAAAACACACTCTACAGGTACTTTACGAAAATATAGAAAAGGAAATAAGAAGGAAGTTGTCGAAGCAAAACTGCGAAAAAGCGAAGTGATATCACGTTATAAGAATAAAATAATGATGGGAAAGTTTCGAAGTAAAAAGGACATTCTTTTTGTATCCAGCGAGTTCAAAGCAAATTTAATAGAAGTTGAAAACAAGGGAAAAGAAAACTTAAAGAAACCGTCAGCGCTGCATAATTATGACAAATGCATGGATGGCATTGCCAAAAGAAACCAAACGCTGTTTTATTACACGTGCTGTAGAAGAACGTTCAAATGGTATATCAAATTATGGATCGACATAGTAGAAACATTATTGTTAAATTCGTTTCTTTTATATTCCAAATATACCTTCGTTGTTAAAAAATTAAATTTTCACGATTTTCGTTTCAATATCATCGATGCTCTTTTATTTGAAAATTCTCAGGAAAATGAATTCGTAATTCCATGCGATTTGGAACATATACCTGAAATTTTATCCAGAGGAGAAAACAATAAAATAAAAAGAAAGAGGTGCAGGCAATGCTTTGCGCGTAACGTACGAAAAGAGACGAATTATTTCTGCGGTGCCTGTAAAGGGAACCCCGGATTATGTATAGGAAAATGATTTAGAGAATTCCATCGACGCAAATGATTTTTATCGTTGGTAAACGTCGTTTTACGCACTCGAAATTTCATACGATACGCATAATTTTGCTCGCGTCATCGCAGTTAATTTTTAATCGATCAACGTGCAATTGTTCCTCCTTTACTTAATTTATTTATCATGTTTTTCCTGTTCCCAGCTGTACTCTGTATTATTGGCTCGCGTCAGATTTTTCGTAAGAACTCGATGACGCACGCGTTGCATCACGGTTTGATGTAATATTTTACGAACACATGGACCTAGACATGATGGTGTATTGTATAACTGCTTGAAATTTCGTAAATACGTACAGCAACAATTTTCCTCGCAACTAATTATATCTTTACGTAACGTTGCCCTTGAAGCATATGTATCTACAAAATTAAGCGGTAAACATACGTATTTTTTACAATATATTTCTACGCGAAGGCGTTAATTTTACATAGCTCGATCAAGACGAAATTACTTTGGATACCGGCCTCGTAGAAAACTTCGATACTTCGCTGGTAATTAAGTAACCTAGAACCTTGTTAATGTTCGATAAAACGTATTGTCCTTATAACAACATTAATACCCATAATTCCGTTAACCTCTCTTCGTTATGATGGAGTCGAGTACACTTACATTGCGCGGCATAGTCGAACAACATCGCGTCTCCACTTTGTCTTCTTATGGTGAAACGAAATATAAAAAAATGTCACTACGTACTCAAAAATATGTACACCCTCAAAACGAAATCTGTTCAAATAAAATAACTTCCTTGCACTGGATCGTCGCACCGCCATTGATTTTCGTATCGTTATTTACAGAGTCGTCAGGGGAATTTAACAAAACAATGTCGGCTCTGTTACCTTTCTTCAAGGAAGTTTACGAGTCCCCAAGAATGTTACGTCCGGATAGAAGCAGGAAGTTACACCCGATCCATTCTCAATCCCAATGGGATCAAAAAAATTCTTTCTTTGGACCCGTGGGAGACGAAACAGTCCCAGGGCGATTCAATTCCTTCGTGATCCCATACGACCCTTCCAATGTTCTCCAGCAATATTTTCTCAGGAAGCCTCGTAGATCTTGCCGTTTAATTGTCTTGCGTATATATTTACAAAGTCGAAGTGTCTCTCAGGTACGATCTCTGTTTTTAGAAAAAGCAAATCCCGATGGAGTCAAGCGTCGTGACAGTGACAGCGACAGCCAGAAAGCATTCGGTCTCTTTCAAGTTCGTAAGTATAAGAAGTAACTCTTTGAATCTGGTTTCAAATCTTTTATTTTAGTACTGACTGAGACGTCGTACAGAGTTATGTTCAGAACGGAACAGATTTTTAGGGTAACTTAAATAGTTTCCTTCAAAAGATTGCAGATACCTAAGGCCATGACGAGAGTGCCTGAATAATTTTATGAGTGATAAAGTAAAATAAGGGAAAAGATTATGGACTGACCGATGGATGGACAGAGGGCATCCTGTATCTCGACAGATATTCATTCATCTCACGGAAGAAAATAGAAGGAAAGCGAACAACCATCACGATTGAACTAATTTTCAATGGAGCGATCGTTAATAATCGTTAGTCGACGATTAATCATCGAAGACTATCCGCAAACTATCTTTACTGTCTTTCTCGATAAAGACCGAAATCTTACGGTCGATTGATCACTAACAACGTACTACCGATTACCAATTATTTGCATCGCAATGACCGACTTATCAAAGTGACTACGTACGTAATATCTAGATCAAATTTTTACGCTAAATTCAAACGATATGGTCACTCTTTCAAGCGGAACGCTAATCAGTATTTTTCTTTTGGCATCTCTTCGTCAACTTTCCTAATGTATCGCGATCACAAAGCGATAAACAATAGAAAAGTTCTGGTCACGTTACACGGCATTAATGTCCCCTAATTCCAACCGTACATCCTAATTGTTGGGGGATGTGGGAGGCATCACCTAAAAACGCAAACCAATCGAAAGAGTCATCTGGTTCTCTCGAATGAAAGGACGTTCGAGTTAAAGCGTTCGTTAAACAGAAGACAAAGAATCATCGCGTCTTATTCCGCGCGATACATGCGATCACATGCATTATTCGTTGCTGCTCGAGCGGAGTAAAAATCTCGTAGCATCGTGCGTACGGCTTGGTCTTTGGCGGAAAATCAGGCGGATGGATAAGTAGGCAAACGAATAGAGACACAGTTCCTCTAGGCGAAGTAAGTCGTGAAGCGACGGAGAAGTAGACTGAAGCAGGAGAAGAGAAAGAACAAACGATATTATCGACATGCGTAAGTCGATAGGCTACGATAATATCAGTATCGTGTATGCGCGGTCTACACACCTGCCAACGTGATTAGATCGTGGTTAAGACGGCGGGAACGCAAGGAGACGCGATCGACAGACGAGAAAAGAACGACCGAAAGAGAGAGAGAGAGAGTGAGAGAGGGAGAAGATAGAACGTTGAATAGACTCGAGAAGAGAGAACAATAAAGAAGGGTAAGAGGGAAGAGAAACGGTAGGACGCAGACGCGAGGTTACGCGTCGGCGTCGTCGTCGTCGGTGCGCCTGTGCGGGCCAAGGACGAGGACGAGGACGAAATTGAGAACGGGTAGAAAAAGGAGAAGGTGAAGAGGAGGAGGAGAAAGAGAAAGAGAAAGAGAAAGAGAAAGAGAAAGAGAAAGAGGGGGAAGAAGAAGAAGAAGAACAACAACAGGAAGGAAAAGAAGAGAAGAAGGAGAAAGAGGGTGGCAAGCTTTTAAGGGTTGAAGGAGTAAAAGAGAACAAAGAGAGCGAGTGGTGGGGAAGAGGCAGGGGCGGAGGTCGCGCCAATGCAAACGCGAACCGTGCGAACGAGACGCGGAGAACAAGCTAGAGGAGAGCGGGGATGAAGAGGTCTACGTTGGTCTCCGTTGAATATCTCTAGTTCCTCGACGTTGGTCGACGTAAACGCATGCGCGTTCTACCGATCGAGGGGTAACTAAACTGTTCCTTGATCAACCGATTCCTTCCTACTCGTCGATCGATGAAAAAGACCAAAATGACGAGAAACCCAGCATCGACGAGTACAACAAGGCGACTGACGAGAATCGCTCCAAGTTCTCCGCTAGATCAGTAATAAATCGTTCTATTCTCGTTTTGTCCCGTTCTCTTTTTCTCCCTCGTCAGTTCGATCTCGCTCTCTCACCTGGGAGCGTAGGTGGAAACGAACGATGTCGGTAGATGGCGATCGACCGCAAGGGTGGCGATTCTGGTGGTGGTAGAGGTAGTAATGGTAATGGTAGTGGTGGTGGTGGTGGTGGTGGCGGCGGCGAAAGGACAGGAGAAGGAGAAAGGCAACGATCCTTCATCGCGATGCTGACGACTTTGGAGTGATGCGGAGGAAGGTGTCGGAGGTTGGGTTCTTCTTCCTCTCGCCGAGCAGAAGCAACGAGTGTGACGACAACGACGAAGGTGACGACGTTGACAGTAGCAGTGACGCCGGCGGTAACAGCTACACAGTGCGAGTGACGGCATTGTCGGTGGTCGTAGCCAGTGGTCGCGGCTGCATCGGTGGTGGAGGTGGTGCGGTTGGTGCTGCTGCTGTTGGAGGTGGTGGTAGTGGTGACGGTGACAGTGACGGTGACGACTACGACTACGATTCAACGAGTTCTGCAAGCTCGAGACGCGTCGTCGCTCTCTACGGTGAAGTTCCGGAGTGGTGGACATCATTAACGTTAACATCGTTGTCATCGCGATCGCTCTGCTTCTCGTACTCGCCATTCTCATCGTCATCGACGACATCGATAAGCAGATCGCTTACGACGTCGATGTTGCCCTCTTAACCGAAGGAACGAGGATTTGTACGTAGCCAAAGGGAGTACACGCTAGTTGTGACGGTGGTGCTGCTGCCGATGGTGGTGGTGGTGGTGGTGGTGGTGGTAGTGGTGGTGGCGGCGGCTGTTCTATGCTAGTGGTGGTGGTGGTGGTAGTGGTGATTGGCCGCGAAAGAACGTAGTTCGCCGAGAGGGTGTGAATATCCTCGAAAGATAAATCAAAGAAAGGGAAGAATCCAAAGAAGAACAAGAAGAAGACGAGGATCTAGGAAGGTGAAAGGAAAGGAAGAGTCCCAGACGTTCCTGTGTCGACGCGATCGGACGCGTTGCGTTGCGTTGGGTTGCGCTACCGTGCGTAGGGGAGGATAGGAGCATCATCCCGAAGCTCGACGACTGGACACCAACCGGAAGACCGGCCCTAGCCGGCACGAACTACGATTCGAAAGGTGAACCTCGTTTACGAGAAGTAACGACCGATCTCTCCGCTCTTTCTGTCTTCTGATAGTTGTCGAGAGTGTCGATCGTCGTAGTGTCGTGATTCTTGGTGGAGCCGATCCGTCGGGTCGATCGATTTTCCTTGGAAGAACGAGAGGACGGACGGACGGACGGACGGACGGGCGGGCGGGCGGGCGGGCGGGCAAATGGGTGGGTTGCTGGCAGGCAAGTAGGCAAGCAGGCAAGCGAGCTAGCGAGCGAGCTGATAGGCAAGTAGGCAGGCAGGCAAGGCAGGGAGGAAGGTAGGAAGCGGAGCACCGCCGGAAACGAGGGCACGGTCGTGTCCCTCGCTCTTAGAGGTGGTGGTGGTGGTGATTATCGCAAAGACGAAAGAGGAATGGAAAATGGTTCTCTGCTGGAACGATGGAACCTCTTATAAAATGGTGCATCGAACGAAGCGTAAACGCCGACGAGTTTCACCTCGACGAAGGTTTTATTGATCGTCGATAATGAATCGATCGATGAAGAGAGAAGGGGGTGAAGGGAGGGAGGGAGGGAAGGAGGTTCATACACGCGCGCTTACGTGCAAGCATTTCGTACGTGTCTCTGTGCGCAAGTGTGCGCGTCACGTAATTCCTACGGTTTCGTGACACTGACGGCGCACTCTCGATGGAGTTTCCCTCTCCGTGTGCCGCTCTCTCGGCGCAATCGACCCCCCCCCCCTC
>JAITYT010001259.1:626875-653035 GCA_025433975.1 Liostenogaster flavolineata
ATTACGAGACGCATGTGACTCAGCCGAAATCGTAACCCTGTTGAAAATTTGGCTCGCGGTGCGCACGACTACATTATTATACGCCACGGAGGAAATTTGTACAAGATTCTCGAGGTCGGCACTGCGGTATGGATTTTCTCTCGTGCAAAGAGGAGATCAATTTTAATTTAATTCGGGTCTAATTCGACGTAAGACGTTCCTTTCGAGCAACCTCCATTTTGACGTAATCGTGAAACTACGTATCGCGGTATCTTAAAGTAAGAATGAATCTTACTATTTTTCTAACCGTTGACCGTCCACCAATATCTAAGCGATCCAATGGAAAATTAACGATATTTACCCAATCATTTATTTATAGAACTTATAGAGTCGATCGATACGTCGAACATTGTCACGAAGATATCACGCTTTTTTTACTTTTAACCTAAAATTACTCATTGTAAACCGTCACTCTGTTTATCGACTGAACGTAGCCAATGACGTCATCTTCGACATTTTAATTTTCTTATTTCCACATTCTTATTTAATCGTACTACGCTTCTTATCCTGTTGCATCTTTTAATCTCACAAAAATCTCACACACCTCTACGATTTACGAACGATGGACATAAATTAGGCGTTACCAAATTACAGGAAGTCGAACGAGTATTATCGTCGCGTTAATATGTCCGTTAGTGGCAGAACGATTCAACGGTCATTGCCGCTTAATGGGGATGACGTGGTGACTAGGGGGACGACCAGGGTTATTCGTGTACGCTGGGATCGAATAAAATTCGAATGGCAGTCGCTGCACCGGATGTCCTACGTGCGAAAGCAAGGGGAAGAGACTTACCGGCTAGACTTAAAGGGAATTACGCGCGCCATTTCCAAAAGTCGTTTATCTTTGTATCGATGAGTCGGGGTATTTTCTCGTGAATTCCTGCGATCGATTTCGTGTTCGCCTTACTTTTCGTGATTGTGACTCAATGGGAATCCGAAATGGGTAAGATCAACACGGTTTGCCTCGTAAAAAATACGAACGACATCGTTTCTTAGGATCCCCGAGCCTGAAGGCGGCCTGAAGGCGGCCATTACATAAGGGGGATTTTTCATGAACTCGGAACGATCGTAGAAACATAAATCGTAGAAAAACGTTCCGATTCGAATTAGTTTGTCTTCCCGATGTCGAATGTTACTAACCTCGGTTAGAAGATCGTGTCCAGTCGAAAGTGTCATTATTTGTCGCGACGAACGATCTTATTTAAGCATGGATTTCGTATTTGACTGTTGTTGGATTTACATAAGATAGAACAAAATTTGTATTCCAATTTTTTTGTACGACAAAAAAACTCGTGGTGGAGTGCATTGCATTGTATTTCGCATGAAGTATTTTATGCATACAAATTTGTGGAAACTGATAAATATTTCAATTCGGAGAATTCGTAGCGACGAGATTCATCATTCTCGCTGGTGGGATTAACGGATGAACCGACCACCATTTTTAGCAACGATTGTCATCACTACTGACGATTACGAGCAAGATAAAAATAATTGTACGTAGTTTGTTAAATACGCGTAGCTAAGTGCACCTTTTATATCCAACGTTCCAACAGCGCTAACAAAAAAATCAGTCATCGCGTCATAGTTCGATCAGACCTTCGGCGTGTTCCTTATTTCCAGTCCACGTCAGAACGATCAAAAATTTTACGAATCGTTCATTTGGATTGTAAGAAAGAAATTGCTAATTTCTATTGCTTTCAATTCAAAGTCTAATGGAAACTTACAATTGAGATTCCCCTAATTTCATCGAAGAAGAGCTCAGACCCAAACGACTTCATCGGATCCACTCCTTCGCTCGAGGCATCAATTCTCGCGGTAAATCAGAGAACATAGTAACGAAAAAATTCATACGACCTTCGTAGCTTTCGTTTTTCCTTCACTCGATGACTCATCGCGCGTCAACGAACAAACGGAAGTCGATGAAAACTTGGATCGATCGTTGTAGGCTCTTGGTTTAGTTCGAACGTCTTTCTTCCTCCTCGTATCAACGCTTCCCAACGTGGTCGACGGAACTTTGCCATATACGCTTTGATGTCGGACGATCGACGATCATTGGCGAATCGTTCGTACGATTATAACCTCTTCTTCGTCTCGCGCTGATCGGAAAAACGAGAAGTTCGATCGTAATAACGGCGACATCGCGTCTGGTTCCTTATCTCGACGACCCTCGGCTAGTGTCCCGGGCTGACGACCCCAGCACCATATTCGTGACGCCTGTTCCCCTTGCGCTTTGAATTTATTATTTATGCGAAAATAAGAACCGGCTGAAAACAATCATGCGGTGCGGTCATCCGTGTTAAATTCTCGGATTGAAATCGGGGAAATTTCCATCGGTAGACGATGACGACGCCGTCCTATTCAAATCGAAACTAAACGAACCGGAATAAGATCGATTCGTTTTTTTAAAGATTTTTTTATTTAATACTTTCCTCCAGCTTCATCGTAACCTAGGGATACGAGATCGACGATTCGGTTCGCTTCGAAATAAGTTATGAGCGAATTTTCAATTTTTTGCTAGCTCGCGTTTACCAAATTGCGAAACGAAAAGCAATCGCATCGATAAATCGTTCTTTTCCCGATTTTGAAAAATTAACAACGAATTCTTACGTTTCGCCAGATGGTTTAAAAGATGTACGAGCTTTTGGAAAGTGTCGCCAGTATCGATCGACTCGCTTGATGGCGATGGAGCGTTTCTGCGCTCATGTTTGAACGGTAAACGAAAGCGTCGTGACGAAAGACAAATCCGTTAATCGATCGAGCGTCGTTCTTGTTTAACTTTGGTGCTCGACCACCGCGTATAGTGCATCGGAATGTTTGAATGTTCGTCCGCGTCGATATCTCGACAGAAGCATATTATCCATTCGATCGATTTAGAAATAAGAACGAAGTTGACTTTCGCCTTTTGTGCACGATTTCAAGTCGAATCGTGCCGTTGTGGATGACGCTTAACAACGTTACTTCGATCGCGAAAGGATAAAAGGACGGAAAGAAGGAAAAGAGGATATTTAAGAGTTCCGCAAACATCGAGCCGTTTTTGGTACTAAAAGAATCGAGAAAGATTTCATTTGGACCGACAAAGCTGTAGGTTCTTTTTTGTAACGATGGGAAGACGAAATTTATAACTCGTACCTTTAAGAAATTGATTTGCATCGAACGATCTATCAAACCATGGTTTTCAGGATTCTAAGATACGCTATTTTTATTCGTTTCTTTTCTTTTCTTTTCTTTTTGGCTTCCGATATTATACATTCTATTGTGTCGATCTTGAGGGTACGTCGATCGATTTAATGGTATTCAATGAATTTCGTACTCCATATTCATGTTCTTTGTATCGACTTCTAGAAGAATTCTTCCTAATATCGTTATTTTAAATAAGTCTGTTTGAAAATGTTTTTTAAACTTTGTCTATTTGTCCAATATGAAGGTTATATACGACGTGGAAGGAATGCAGAAAATTCATTTTTTCCACACGAAATAGAGAGGATTATCCCCTATAAAAGCAATCGTTTGATCACCTTAAGAGCGATTATCATTGATTCGATACGACGACGACGACGACGCAGGCCACGTCCTTTTTAACCTATAAATACTTACGTCGAACGTATAACGAACGATTTCTATAAATGTACCGTCTCTAAATTTGCAGAACGATTGTCACTGTCTTTACTCGTAAAACGATAGATTGCAAAATCCTGCAGTGATTAATCAAAGCAACGATTAATCAAAATTATAGTAATTCTAACTTTTTATCGGATCTCAAGCTAAGCAGGCTCCACAGCGTGTGTTTCATACGTCATTCTCCATCATCGCAACAACTACCAGGCGTCTAACGCTTCTGTCGTTTTGCAGATGGACGCAGATCGATGTCTCTGGATAATTACCACGCGTCGCTAATCGACGACGCTGTTCGCATGGAACCGCGAATTCAACGGCAGAGCTCCGACACAGAGACACCACGAAGACGAGATCATTCCAAAGCGATCCTATCGAGAAAAGTTCGACTTATCTAAGATCGAGGATCGATCGTCGTGACAACGCGTAACGAAGAGGCAAGAAGAGGAAAAAGGGGCACTCGTCCTAGAGTCGACCGACTCGGGTTCTCCATTGCCACCTATAGCCATCGTCATTGTCGTCGTCCCGTTATTGTTAACTATCGCTGTTACCATATTACCGTTGTTATTTGTAATCGCTGCTAAGTCGGCGTCGTCGTCGAGAACAGCGTCGAAACTGTCAGCGTGTATTTGATAGTCGTCGTTCGAACGCCATCGCCGTGGTAGGTGGCGAAGGACGCCGAGGATGGCGATAAACGACACAGCCAACTGGAAGGGATACGTAGACAGGCGCGGTCCGTTCATGTGTTCCTATGCCGTCAGGCGCAATGCCGGCGTTAGTTACGCGCGTTCTAAGAAGACAATGACGTCCACGTGCGACGAGTTACGGCCAATCGGCACCGGCATCGGCACCACCGGTAACGCCAGTAACGAGAGCGACACCAGCAACGCCGCCAGTACCGGCAAGAATCGCGATCAGGGTGAAGGCTCCGCCGATTAGAGAGAGTCCTTCCTTCTGACGACCGATCGCCCTCCTGCTGTCTCGTTGTAAACGTGAGTTATTTCTATCTTTCCACGCACCTATACGGACCTAGAACATTATCTAGAGCATCGGTCGCCTTCTTGGCCGTGGATACCTTTTCCCGCGTCTCTCCTTCTCCCTCGCCGCCTCTTAGACCTCTCACCAACTCGACGTTCGAAGACGACCGACGAAGGCACACCACCGGTGGAGTATTAATTATGTTCTAAGTGTGCCTCGCCAAGTTTTATCAGCCGCTTTCCGCGTGCTTCGATCGTGGTGATTCTGTAGAATCTGTTGGGTTCGCGCGGTAGCTCGCTTTCATTGCGATCGACAAATTGCTCGGGTCATGCTCTACTTTCTCTTCTTTTGGAAGGTTTCAATCGGAATTCGGATATTTCGCAATTACGTAAAAATAATGCAACTTGATTTTCTTCGCGACGTGCGTTCGAAGATTTTTTAAAATCTGCCAGTTCGTACAGCAACTTATTTTATAAATCGCTTGGGATCTTGCTCTACTTCTTTCTTTTTAAATGTTGAAATCAATAGAAAATATAAAATCAATAGAAACAGTGCAAACTAATTTTTTTCTTTACGACGCGATTAATTGTGACGCACGTTCGAAGACTTTAGATTTTTAGAAACTGCTAACTCGTACGAAAGCTTGTTTGTTGAAAAATTGCTCGAATCTAGTTCTACTTTTTTTTTCTTTAGAAAGTTTAGCATTTCGAAGTTGCGTAGAAAAAATGCAAGTCGATTTTTTCCCCTCGCGACACGATTGATTTTTACGTGCGCGTAGCGGGTAAATTCAACGGTGGCTTCGTGTTCAGAGTAGGTAGAAATCGCGTGCGACGAGGGGGTCGCCGAACAGATGTCTCCTTTCCGCGGTGAACCGTGTCCCTTCGTGTTTGCCGCTTATTCACGATCGAGGAAGTTTCCTCCTCAAAGCGATCAACATTCGAAATTATTTCCAACGCGCTACTATGCAAGTTGGACAATACGTATCGTTAAAAATAATTTCGTGCGTTGTAGAGGTCACTTTCACCCCAGGAGAAATGGAATTATGTTTATATCCGTAGATTGCGTCGAATGTTTAACGAATGTTTTGCGCATCAAAAGACCAGTGATCGTCTCTTCTGGGACGTAACATTATTTTTGTAACAGAGGGATGAAACAATGTGCCAGTGTGGGAAAGTGACCCGCTCCGTATTTAAGAAACATTAAGTAGCTTAGGGAACTAGAGCATCGCGCGCTTAATACGAAGATCCGACTTGGAACCCAGACCAAGCCCGATACTCGATTTTTTTCGTAGGTTTTTCGATATCGAAGTTTACCTAGAGAAGAATTCTATGTCTTTAGTGAGATAACTGTCGAAACGTTTGGGTCGACGCTCGCGGGGTTAAAAGTTTTTGCCCGGTTTGGGACGACGGATAAATTAGCAACTTGGCATGGTACAGTGCGTTGTCTAACGTCGAGAGAAATTCGTGCGCGAAACGCAGGGACGTCCGTTAATTCGTCGTGCATTTCGCGAAGCGAACGCTGGCTGTGTTAGATTAAATGATATTTATTGTAATAATGTAATTCGATCAAAAGCGAACGAAAAGCTACGTTTCTACGCCGGCGGACATCGGTGTCCACCGCGATGCTCGGCTTGTTAAAAATAACGCAGATATGCTTCTTCCTTTTCTTCCTCGTAATTTCGATTTAATACGGGGAAATCGTCTCTCCTTGTTACGCCTACATTCTCCAGCGAATCCGTCGAATTTCCAGCTCGAGTTCCGCGGTAGTTCCTTATCTTTATATCAAGGAAAGAAAAAAAAAAGGGGAAATGGCAAACAGCATCCTACGTTCTCGATCTCGAGCTTTGATTCGAGACGTTCGAATTTACATCGGATTTAAATCATCCACAAATTGCTATTTAATCTTTTAATCGTAACTTTCAAATGTTCAATCTCGCTCTACGGACAACAGAGAGATGCATCGCGTTTCATAACGATATAATCCAATAATAAGCTTGTTATCTTTGTACAAATGAAAGAAAAAAAGAGATACACTTTAAAACGCCCACAAATTAAGTTTAATCGTTCAACTGTAATATCCAACGATTTAATATTATCATCTCCGACTTCTTTGGTGGGTCAATTATTTGATGGGTGTATAATACCATTGTCGAATTTGCGACGTTTATTCCGATGTTTATAGGTTCGAGGATACGAGCTCATTGATCGAACTAAAAGCTTCGTTTCGACGATTTAACGCGACGCATTTAATACCGAGGAAACGTACGACATAATTCATAATTCCGAATGATAGAATCGTCGTTGTAATTGCAACTGAAGTTCTTCAGCCTAACAAAGCCAGAGTAAAACGCGCTGCGGTCTCGTAACTTTGTTAGTTTCGACCTCGTTTGTCTCATTCTCGTATTCCTCGCTTGACCTCCGACCGAAAGCTCTTTCTTTCCATGTGATTCGATTCACTTCACTACTGATATCACGCGGAACGTTTAGAATTCATCTTGAGCGATAAAATGTTAGACGCGAGACAAATTAGACTGTTCGCGATTTTTCAAAGAAAACCTTGCAAAACGATGTCACCCGTCTACCTTTGGAAAGTCGTTCAACTCGACTCCTTTGTTCTTTCCAAGTTCGAAGGAAATAAAAAAAAATTGGTTTCGAACGAAAATAGACGCGATTCCTTTCTGGATACATTCGCATTTACTCCATTGTCGAACTTGCACTTTCGTCTAATTGTAAGATAGATGAAATCTTTTTAATCAGATTTTCCAAAATTCAAAAATCATATATTTTCCATTTGTTTGTGACAACTTCACGATCCATAACAACACTGACAGAAGTCATTCAAACAAAACATAACGCCGTCCATCCGTGGAAACCGAAATTATTTAACCCAACCCGGCATTTAAAAATCCAAATTGCACAGCACAGAGCAAACATCGACTCGAGAAGTGTAGAATTTTTGGCGAATTTTTCGAGAAACGACGGATGACGGGATTAGAGTTACTTCGAAAATCGGTCGAGACTCATTCGTCTCTCGAAATGGATGATCGTTCCCATGATAACGATGACGGACTTGGAATTGGAATGCACGGAATTAGCGACGCGCATATTAGCTCGAGACCAGCTGAAAAATGTCTTCGTCCGCTCGAACAAATACGTTTCGACGTAGGAGAACCCAAAAAGAGTCCAAGGAAAAAACGGCGTTACTTATAGGGACCGTCGAGCGTAAACGCAACAAAAGGACCATTTTCTTACCATTTTCCTAATGGCCCTTTCCTTAATGGTTCGCTTGATATATCGATTGATACTGCTCGTAATATCGCGATAAAACAGAGAGGTGAAAAATGTAATTGTATCCTTAACGTTACAACGTTTGACAAGCGGTTTTTTTTTCATCTTCGAGTCTTTACAATTTGTCCAATTATTAAAGTATAATATTAATTAAACATATTATTCATTATTATTTATCTATCCACTGTTTATCTACATACGTAAATATCATATATACATGTACGAATTATATTGAAATTAATATATATATATATTTTTTATTAAAGTTACGTCAGGAGGAAGAGGAAATCAGAGTGAATTCATTTCGATTTCCTCGATTGGTCGTGCATCGTGTCGTCACGAAGTCGTGGCTGAGATAATAAGTCGAGCAGGCGAAACACGTGAGCCCAGACGAATTCTTATGCGTCGTGTGACATCGCGTTCGCCGTATGTTTTTTCAGGAAGGTAGGCGCGTGTATGCGTCGTATCCAAAGGCTGACAATGCTTAGCATTTGCAACCCGCGTCGAATCGTATCTTCGATTCAACGACGACGAAGTGACAACGAAAAGAACAACATACGAGACTTTTTCGTCTCTTGAAACATTAAGAAATTTAATCCAATCGAATCTCCTCGAAAGCGTGCTTTTTAAACATTTTTACCTCGGCAATAAAATTCTTATTTTTCGCACGACTAGTTTTAGACTCCTTGGCAGGGGTCTTTGGAAAAATCTGATCGAAAAGTAGAGTGAGCAGCGCGATCCTTTTATATCAACTATTGCGGATTGTCAAGCCGCCAGGGTGATTTATTTATTCAAAATAATTGCAACAGCTTCCTTGAAGTTTTTATGCGATTCTGTAGGTTTGGAATGCTCGAAAGTATCTGTATGTTATAATCAAAAATAATAGCTAACGTTTAATATTAACGCGCTGTTTCGTCGTTTAGAAGCCAATTCTAATAAATTCGTAAAACAATAATTAAAAAATCGTTTTATAACTAAAAAGTAGTCGATTAATCGTGCATTCAATAATTACGCACCATCCTTCATTCGTGATTTGAATTGTAGAAAGAAAGAATGGCAATGTCGATAAAGAAGAATGATCGTTCGTTGAACAATAAAATGTCGGAAACCGTTGTTTATCGCTCGGAATTTATTTCAGTCTCGCAATACAGCCATCGAGTCTTTGGGAGTTCGCTCTATCGTTTCTACGATATTTAACATTAATCGAATCTCACAAGTTGTACTTCTACTTTTGAAGCTACGAGTTATGCAAAAATTAACTTTCTTCTCCCTCGTTCTTGACTGGTGATCGTTGTTTTTACGTTTTAACAATGCAGAGTACGAGCATTTTTCAAGGTTCGAGCTTTCCTCGAGTTTTAAAATTTACTCTTAATGAGAAATAATATAAATAATATAATAATATAATTTTCCTTATTTTTGGCACGTCGTCGATCGATCAAGAGATATTTTTCATCGTGTGATATTCTTTTTCGTAGCGTGAGAAAAAGAAGAAAAAGTTCATCTTAGTTTTATTCAAGTCGCGTTATTAGCTGGAAGAGAAACTTCATGTTTTTTCACAGTGAATTTGATAGAGCAATTTTGAGAGCAAAGGTGCGATATCTTAACCCAGAAGACTCTTTTCTGCTACATTAGCCGTTAGTTATAATAAAGCGGAGTTTTATATGAAAATTTTCTGACGTTTGAAAAGTCTATAGTCGTGGAAATCGATACCAATCCTTTCACACGATGGTAGGCAGTTACGAAGGGAGCAAGACGCAAGGTGTTGCTACGGATGCTTCTACAAATACCTTCGTTGTCTCGCTTTTTTCGCTTGATATAGACGTTGTTGCAACCTTTTGTCTTGGTGGTGCTGTATCCAATCATGGAAACATTAAAAGATTCTGCTGATCTCACGAGGAAACGAACAATCGTTAAAAAGCGATGTCGTCGTGAATATCGAACAATTTGTGTGACCTATGTGTTCGCATCCCTGTAACTTTAGCTTTTAATTGTCATTATAATAGTTAACTTTGTACATTCCTCACGATCTTACGTAGCTTTCACGTACTTAAGCTCGATCTAGCGGCTTTCACGAGCGATCACCTTTGGGATAAAATTTATTCGCAATGGTAATCGTTGCGCAAGAAACGAGATTAATGAATTTCAGTTCTAGAAACTACTTCTATTATTACCCTATCTTCGAGTCTATTATTAAATGATACGTCGTCGTGAAATGCATCGACTAAAAGGTCTTCTTGAATAAACGATGTCTCGTTTCAACGTATCGAGTTTTTTTTTAAAAAAAGAGACGTATTGATCCCAATCGTTAATCTGTAATTTGTAAGATTCAATGTGTACACCAAGTGCAAGATTATTAATCGTAAAATTATGAAATTTCGATTGGATATTAAAAAATAATATAAAACGAAATGCCAACGTTTTGCAAATCAACATTGCGCATTATACAATGAAAAACGAAAAACAATATATCGATATAGGATTCTCGTGCGGAAGGATTATCTGCGAGGGTAGTAAATTCAATGCATAGCTCAGAGTCAAGGATTTAAACGTACGAAATAATAATTTAATAACGGATGACTAGAAAAGAACATCAGTGCACCAATCGATCTGACATTTTCTCGACTGACTTTGCGCCTCGTGCAACGCGACATTCGATAATCGTCGCCTCTGCATTAGCATGCACTCGACACTCGTCATCGCGTATCGACTTAAATTTAACGCGATAATACGGCACCACGGTATCAAGCAATTTAGCCTTGCCACATTCGGCCTCCGAAGCCACGAGGAACGGTTTCATAAAATTCGCTTCCTTGACGTCATCCTTCGGCCCTTCGCCTTCACCGATCAATATAACTTCGTATCGATTATTACACTTTATTTTCGATATTTTATACGATCCTAAGAATTTAGGTTTTTATCTTTAACCAGATAATGTATTGAATTCTTCGAATCGCGGCGATATCGTCCACCCTATCTAAACGGCTTCTTTACCATTTCGGTCATGACTTCGACGATTTCCCATTGTATTTTATTGCTATTTTTATCGCACGTCTTGAACTAACCCGCGATTTCTTGAATATTTGTACCGCTGTCCGCTTGACCAAAGAAAGGACGCCTTCATCCTCCTTCCGTTGCATTTTTGCACTAAGCAATACCTCGAAAAGCATCATGTCCATGACTCTCTGATAACAACTATCTAAATATCGCTGTAATCTACCTGGCATGCTTATATCAATTCTTGGTTTTCTCAATGACAGTTTCGACTTGTCCGTTCGCTTGGGATACACCAGTGGTTATTAAACAATATTCGATACGTTCAGACACAACAATATAGTTTCTAGATCTTTTCGAAGTGAAGGTCACGATCTGAAATAATTCGCTCTGGGTTCCCGAAAACCCTCTGCCGTGTAGTCAATTTTGTCAACACCTTCACTCACTCCTGTAGTCTTCGAATAAATCCATACGAACTTCGCAAACGCATCTACCACTACTAAGATACATTTGTAATATTTACTGCTAGCTGTCATCGGTCCATGGTGGTACGTGATAGGTATATAAAGGTACGTCCACCTTTGGTTATGGGTATACCTTCTTTTCTTATCTCTTTTCTTTTCCGCTAGATTGTAAGTAATTTCAATTCGCATTAGCTATACTTTTTCAGCACTATAACGATAAAACTTGCATATTCGCTCGCACTTTTCGTTGTTTATTGTCTTTCAACTTTTGTATCAGTGCATTTAACATTTCTTTTTCTCTGAACGCTAAGCGCCGCGAAATTAGGTTGTAAATGTCGGGGACCTTTGCGAAGACGTCAGCTAAAGTTCCTAGAGCACGCCTAGGACCC
The DNA here is from genome assembly GCA_025433975.1 of Liostenogaster flavolineata. Lineage (NCBI taxonomy): Eukaryota > Metazoa > Arthropoda > Insecta > Hymenoptera > Vespidae > Liostenogaster > Liostenogaster flavolineata. Next base: position 638,636 of record JAITYT010001259.1, read on the forward strand.
TAATTGGTTCTTTAGCTTAATTGCTTTTATAAGCCGCAACTCTCAGTTCCTTCAAACTTGTTTATCGCTGCTGTCTCTAACACTTTCTATTTTATTGCCGGTTTTTCCAGCAAGATCGCGAAATTCCTAAACGCACAATGGCCGCTACAAATTCATAGATGTTAATTTATCCTTTTGTAGGTTGTTTACGCTTTCACTCTCCACGGCTGTTTTCTTTATTATCATTTTGTCTGGATTTGTATGTACGTCTGTTTTTTTTTAGGAGTCCACAAACATCTCGATCTCGAAATGGTTATCGTTGATATTCACTTCTGTATTGCACTTGCCGATGGTACAGTTCGCGCATTTCCGTAACCGGTAAAAACTTGCGAGGTTGATCGTAACGGCGGGCTATCGACCTTTTTATGCAGATCTTCCCGTATCAAGTTCACCTCACTTCCCGTGTCTACGAGAACGTAACAAGTTACACCGTTTATTTCAACAACACTCTACCTTTCTTCTACACTCTTGACACCATTTATAGTCTCCATTAGTTTTCGACTTTGCTGTCTTCTGAAACTCCGACACTTGATAAACGTTCAAATTCCCCACACTTGGGTCCATTTGCTTTGTTTGTACAATTTTTAATGTCGTTCGACTGATCCGCTTGAACTTAACAACTTAAAACTAGCGGTCATCTTACGCGCTGACCAACTTGCCGAATCACGAGCCAACAACTTCATATCTATTTCGCGCACTATGTCATTTTTATTGAATGCCCTTATTCCAATGCCTGATTTTATTGAATTCCCTAAAAATGTTCGGTTCTTGTGAATGCGGAAGGATTATCTGCGAGGGTAGTAAATTCAGTGCACAACTCGGAGTCAAGGATTCAAACGTATAAAATAAAGATTTAATAGTAGATAACCAGGAAAAAATATCGACGCACTAATCGATCTGATGGGCTTTACTCGACTGACTTTGCGCCTCCTTCGACGCGGCAGTTGACGTTCATTGCGTTTGCCTTCGATGCGAAATACGATAATCGTTGCGCCTGCATCAGTCACACTCGATAGTCGCCATATCGCGTATCGTCTTAAATTTAACACGATACCACGACGCTTCGATATTATATAATTTAAACTTCTCTCATCAATACTATCAAATCATCGTAGAAGATAAGCAGTATCTATTAGATGCGTGTTATCTAAACAGTTTTCAGGAGCATTATAAAGTGCAAGGCGCACGGTATACATTAGATGCACGTTATTGATGGAAAACATACGGTAATACTCTTTAATTTTTTAGAGGAAGGGAGAGAGAGAGAGAGAGAAATATCGCGATTACCGAATGAATTCCGAAATAAATACGATTGACCGAACGATTAGCATACGAAGGTAATTTTGCTGATCTCTTTTAAACTAACACAATTTCTCTGATGTTTGTTGCAGAAATTCAGTGAACGAGTCTATCTCGCAGCATGGGTACGTGCGGGGCCTATTTCTCTCAGCTACGAGCGACGCTCGTGAGAAATCTTCTTTTAAAGAAACGTGAAAAGCGGAAGACCATAGCGGTACGTTCACCATCATATCATGATACCAAATCTTTCGTACCGTCGTTTCGATTTTATCACGACGACTTCTACGAAGCGAAAAAAATTTACGTAGCTAAAATCAGACGGGTAAAAGAAATAACAATGAATGTACAGTCTCAAATTAAACTTTGAAAACGGTCATTTGATCGCGCTTGGTACGGTTAATGTTCCTCTTCTCTATAAAAAAAAATAATACGGTTAATGTTAAAAAATGCGATCTTTTAAGAGCGAAATTAATGCTATGTATTGTCGAGCATTCAGTTAATTATTGCACGCCTAAAGATATTCTTGGAGTAAATCGATTAACTGTACGACAGATTTTATATCAACGCGCCACTTCAATTTAAAACGCGCTTTATCACTGAAGTCTATAATTATTTTGCGCCTAGATCGCAAACTCTCGTCGTCAACGTTACCACGCGTGCGCACACTTTTGTCATTTTTCTCGATGTATTATCGAAGAAAGGAGAAATACCGAGATGCTGCTCGAAAATTGACGTTTTTCGAGAGAATGGCCGGAACGTTTTGTCACGAACAATGAAACTTTATTAAAATATCCTGATGTCGATCGTCACGTAGGAATTATAACGCTCGGACATCTGGAAATTGTTGTAAGTTTTATTTTCGTGACGAGGATATTGAAACGATGATAGTCGCTGTTACGAAACCCATTTTGATCTACGTAGAGGAAGAAAGATTTGTACTCGTAGCGTGTCTTTCTATCGCGCTTTATTGTTTCTTAAAGCTATGTTACGACTGCAGCAGCAGCATCTCTATTCACTTTGAGTCTGCAATTCATTAACGCCTTTCATTAACGCTCGCGTAGCGTCTCGCGTTCACGAGCGGACAACCTTTCGTGATCATTATGTTCGTCATTAATTTTTTTTAAATTCAATTTAACCTCGAACGAGTCAAACGAGGCTAACGAAATCGAACGAACTTGTTTTCTACCTAAAACGAGTGAAGTCAATCCTAGTAGCTTAAAAGATACTGTTTAGATCATCCTTTTGAAGATTGGAGAGTTCTTTTTTAAGCCATACTTTTTAACACGACCAACAAATCGTTGGTCTCTTAATTCGGAGTAAACAATATATGTATATTTAAATATAAAAAAATTGTTGATTATTATTGGATAAATATTTATCCATGTAAGGATTTTTGATAAGTGAGAGTAAACGCAGCAGCCAAAGAAAGAGGATACGTTCGAACTGGGTGCGTAGTTTTAATTGTAATTCGATTGTGAACATTGACGTATGTATGGTTTTGACGTGAGACAATGCAGTTTGATTCTCTATTGGCCATCGATTAACGAAGGCGAAATCGATGAGATGACAAGACTACGCGTAGACGCAGTAACCGAAGACGCAGTAGTCGCAAAGGAAACGAATAATGAATGTAAAACAAGAGGAAAAGAAAAGTAGATATTCGCGTCGGTGGCGACTGCGTTTTACAGTTGGATGCGGTCGCCAAATACAAAGGCGTATTGCCAATTCGGTAGGTGTTTTTCTGCGAAAAGTCTGCCAACTGGGACAAAGGTCGAGGAGAGGAGAGGAGGAGGAGAAGGAGGAGGAAGAAGAAAGTTTTAATTTTGATGGTACTCTCCCCTATCTATCCCACGAATAACGGGAAAAAATAAATACATGCAATACAACGCGTCGCATATATCTGTTTGACTACTTTTACACTTGAATATGTTACAAAGGATGGATTCCAGAAGCTCGGTAACAACTTCTAACGTCAATCTTTCGAGATGTTAGAAATAATAGGATCGATGGTTGGCATCCCGTTGCTGATAAAAGTCCGTATCATTGAGCAAACAAGATTTGCTTGCTTACTGCCTCTTCTCTTGAACACGGTAGAATCGATTCCACCATCAAACAGGAAGAAGTAGATTCGTACGATGTCGCGAATCGCATGAATTTATGCGACCGTTTTTACATTACGTTCGGAAACTAAAAATCTCAAGATCGACATTCCGTTACTTATTAAAATCCGTCCAAGAAACTGTTCTTGCTAGTTGTTTTTCCCTTTGAATATGACAGACACAATTATAATCACAAAAACGAAAAATCGATGTTTATAAAAACGGGAAAATGTACGGACATATAAACTTGAGAATTACATATTTATTTATTCGATCACTTTTACATTACATCTGCATACTTATACGTCAGAAAGCTCTGCCCAAGATCATTCTGCTGCTGATGAAAACTAATATTATCTAAGATGCGAGTCACTTTTTACGCGTGTTCCTCGTTTGTTTGTTGTCCTTTCCTTTGAATATGACGGAATCGAGAACATTAGTCGGTCCGTTGTTCCAAATGCTGGTGGAGATTGTCTCTGTCGGTTCGATCACATTGGGCAAGAGATGTGGCCCTACCAAGAAGTAGACTTGCTCAATCCAAGTTGGCAGCGGCAGATCGGCAATGCAGTACTGCCACAATGGTAGGCCCAGATGCACCAGCATCATGCGAAAGTACTTGGTGAAATTGTCTGCCAAGCGGTACCACTGATTATTTTCCGCTCGATGTAGCCAGATTCCGCACATTTCGTGATCAGGTTTGGTGCGATACGACATGTAGATCTTTCCTCTTCCGTTGCGTGGATAACATTCGCCGATCTCGAAGAGTTTCGAACCACGTGAATTTGCAATTGGCACTAGGTCGATCTCGTTGTTGCTCTCCGTGGCTGAGTTTGGCTCTGCAGTTTCCACCGTTGTCGTTGTCGTCGTCGTTGGTTCCATTGGGTCCATCATGGTCGAGCTCACGCTTGGTCGTTCCTTCGTTATGGTGACGTAACGTTTCACGGACGACAAACTGCCAATTTCCATCCGACCTACTGAAAACTCCTCCCCTAGCCAGGAATGGATTTCATTAGACTTCAGATTCAAATGCTGAATTCCTATCAATAGTTTCTTTATCATTGATCGCGTAGATGAACTAACATATAGTGTAGGCGAATAAAAAAACGGATCGTATGATTTATATCGATGCACATTCTTTGTAGAATCACGTCAGACTGTCCTTACGCTGACTGACTTTTATATATCGTTTCGACTAAAGGCTGGAGGGAATCGACACTTCATCTTGTGGAATCGATCCACATCTTTGATGGTCTGCGCACGAGCAGACTTATCTGTCTTAGCCTACAATTGCATATTGCATTTTTGATAGAGCTAGGTCGAACGTTATTTGTAGTGTCAAAGATCTTCAAACGTATCTCTTATTTTATGGAAATCGAAAAAGATTTTTCAAGGTGATCGATCAGGGGTCTAAACCATTAGCAGGAGCCCAACATCAAAGCGCGCGATCGAAGTAGACGGAAAATGAAGTGGATAAGGCATTCCCATTGTTCTACGGATTTCTTTCGATCAATACTCATTTTTCGTCAAAGTTCGGATCGATCGTGCATCGTACTAGAATCGTTTAAATCGTCTCTGCTTCTGTTGCACGACATTCGTATTTAAGCACTTTCATGGCGCGCGGAAAGAAGAACATGTTAGAAAACGTAATTAACCCATGAGGAATCATATTTTTTTAATAAAGTTTACACATATAATATTGTATTATTATAATAATACACGATAGAAAAATAGTATTGTTAAGCAAGATTTTAATATCGTACAAAATTTGTCATTTATTCGCGGAAAAGTGCAATGTCCCAGATGGGAACCTTGGCGTGAAATGGGTTAAATGTGACGTTTATCGTAATATACCTGATATCTCGAGATCCCAGGTGAGCAGAAAACCATCGATCGAGGCGTAAAAGTCTCTAACGTCCTCGGAGAGCTTGCAACAGTGTCGTTGCTCCCAGCTCGTAATGGCGCCTCTTTCGCATCCATTGCGTCTCTCGACCTGCACGTTTTTCACGCACGGCGAATTTTCGAGTATCTTTACGACCCCCAGTGTGAGATTCTCGTAGAACGCGTCTTCCGTGACAACGTCGATAAAGAAAGACATTGTTTTCCGTATTTCTTTGTACTTAAGACCAATTGCATATACGAATGATGCGTATAGGTGAAAGCGGAGAAAATTCCTCCGATGCCTTTGACCTTTTATTATCAACTGACCAGAATTTTCGATTTCAAAACCGAGTCTTCCTAGACTATCATCTCGAGTTACCTGATCCTGGAAGCATCTAGAGAAAGTTCCCTAAGAACGACCGTAACTTTAAAGACGTTGGTTACGAGGCCTAAAAAGCTATTCCTTGTTTATTGCCATGGCAACCGAATATCAAAGCGAAGCAACCTATTATCCACCTTGCGTATCTACCCTAACCGTATCGAACGTTCTGTCTGGCCCCACTTGACAGTGGTTGCACGTGTATCACCGACCAACCGGAAAGAGCAATTACCAGACACGCGCACCAATAGGGAAATTTATCAGCAGCAGCTTATACAAAATTAACCTATTCGTCATTTTGCGAATACCAGCTACCAGTTGCCATTTTCAGGGACTGTTATTATCCTTCGTTGTTCGTCGATGTTTATGTCGCGGTTTGTCTCTCGAAACTCCACCCTATCACTCCGCCCCTTTCTCGAACTTTTCTAGTATTCACGCATGGCTGCGTGCACATGACAGCCATACGTTCTATAATCAATGACGTATTCTCCTTTCTTCGCTTAAGATTTTCCCGTTAATACTGAATTTTAAATAATTTCCCAAGAAATTAGGTCGGTGATTCTGATGCAACGTTGATGATATCAGTTTCTATTTTTTGTATTCTCCTGTTTCGTTCTATGAAATAATTTGAAAAAAAACGATTCGATGCAAACGATCGCGAAGCTACGTGCGTCACATAAAGCGAAATTACGTTTGATAAAGAGAATAAGAGGAATGTTCTAACGTAACTCTTTTGATTCGTCGACACAGGAAATTTTTCTGCCTCTCTACACTCTCGGAATTTTAATAGTGGTGAAGGTGGTAATACCAAATCCAAATTATCCACAAATATTGACGCAAAGGCACGAGGGAGACATATTCGAATTATTCAATGGATACAAGAACAATACGATTGCCGTCGTACCGAACTCGACGGAAACTCTCGTAAGTGTCAGGAAGTGTAACTGGAGACTTTTTATACGCTGAAACGCGATAGATGGTCTTTTAATTGCGATACTTTTTTTTTTAGAATTTCTTAAATTCTATGAACACTCTCTGGCTATCTATGTGGGATTACCCTGGCAAACTACCCTTAAATTTTATGGTATTCGATACGAAGGATGATTTGCAAGCAGCATACTGGAGAGATCCTTACAGCGTACCTTTGGCCGTGATATTCGAGGATTCGCAGCCAATTTCTCAACGTCTACTGTAAGAAATCGTCTGTGATTGTCGTCGATTCAACCGAACTGAATTGTTTAAATATCGAGAAATAAATTGAAATTGATTCAAATAGTTTCCGAGTACCTAATAAGTCTCGTTTTATCGAATATTCATTGCATTTCTGTAAATAAATTGTGTAAAGCTTCAATCGACATTTGCAGGTATGAAATTAGAACAAATCCTTCGTATACTTCGCCTCCTTCGCCAACTGAGTTATATTCCGCTCCGGTAACATGTCGAAAAGATACTTCGGATTGGATGGGCGGAGTCCTTTCGATAGAGACTGGTGGTTCTTGTCCCGTAAACAACTACTTGCATTCTGGTTTTTTGGCGTTGCAAATGTTAATGGATACCACGAAAATAAGGGTACATTCGATAGATCTAATCTTTTTTGCGAACAGTTAGAAAAGTTACCTTAATGATTTTGTAATTGTTATTAGCTCGAAACGGGAAACAATGACTTGCCCATTCCAGATGTTAAGCTTGTAATGTTCCCGAAGGAAGCATTCACTGCTAGTAAGAAGAACGTTTTTCTATTCCTTCACAGGTATCATCGTGATTGTTTCTTTCATAAATTTGTGTACCGTCTGTTTTAGATTGGATGCTAGCGTTTAGAGTCGTCATTCCTCTTTATATGGTTCTTGCACTTTCGCAGTTTATTACCTATCTATTAATTTTGATAGTCGGCGAGAAAGAAAATAAGATCAAAGAAGGAATGAAAATCATGGGTTTAAAGGACTCTGTATTTTGGTAAGCCGTAATAACATCTGAATTAAATTACAGTTATACATTGTTCTTTTATATTTATTTATTTATTTATAATTTATTTTTCTACGTTGCAGGATGTCGTGGTTCATCATTTATAGCGTATTCGTTCTTCTACTCTCCGCAGTAGGAGTGATATTACTTTTTACGTTGCAAATGTTTCAACATACGCACTTCCTACCCATATTTCTTTTGGTGGTACTTTACAGTTTCTCCATTATCATGTTTGCCTTTATGATTACACCGTTTTTCGACAAGTCACGCGTAAGTATATAATTTACACTCGATGCATCATCTCGTATCTCTTACGAGACTATTATTTTCTTCGTACTTTATCGATACTGCGGATAATCTAATATGTATAAATTTATTTTTAGACCGCTGGTGTCTTGGGAAATTTTGCAGTCACGATATTGAGCTTGATGTACTTTATTCAAGTCTTCGTGGATGATTCTAGCTCGATATCTTTTTGGGTAGTGTCACTTTTAAGTCCAACTGGGGTCGCCTTAGCGATGGATAAGGTAATTTTTTAAATATTACATACGTATCTTTTATCTCGAATATTATTCGAGTGGTTAAAAATATTTTGAAAATTATTTTTTAAAACAGGCTCTTGTACTCGATTTGCAAGGACAGGGAGTAAATTTCGACAATCTTTGGTCTGGACCTGGTATGCCTTTCGGCGGGAGTCTCATCATGATGACTTTAGATATCTTTTTGTATGCTTGTTTAGCTTATTACTTGGATTCTGTCGTACCCAGTATGTTTCATTATAGTATTATTCATTTTATATAATCCATTTATTGGATGTTACTTACAAAACATAGATCAACGTAGAAATATAAGAACATTTAAAAATGATAATCATATTTTTATCAAATTAGGCGAGTATAGTACGAAGCGACCTCCATGGTTTTGCTTCACTCCTGGATTCTGGTGTCAAAGGAAAGTTCAAAGGGTGAGAAATAAAGCAAAAAGCGACGCTTTAAAATCAGTCGGAAAACTTGACCGAAACTTGCATTTGTGCAGGTACCTTCGTCGAACGGCGAATCGAACTCCTTTATACCTGGCGAAGAGGCGCATCGTGATGTCGAGCCAGTTGTACGTGAAATGAAAGGACGAGAGGCGATCAGAATCGTCGATTTGTATAAATCGTATCAAAAGTGTCGCAAACCGGAGATTAAAGCTGTGAATGGTATTAATTTGACCATCTACGAAGGCCAGATTACGGCGATACTGGGTCACAATGGTGCTGGCAAAACAACATTGTTCAATATACTCACCGGGCTGACGTCACCTACTGCTGGTACTGCCTTGATCTACGGTTACGATGTACGCGATTCCAATGACATGCAAGTCATTAGAAGTATGACCGGCGTTTGTCGACAACACGATATTCTCTTTGATCTTTTAACGCCTCGGGAACATCTCGAGTTCTTTGCCGCAGTAAGATGCATTCCAAGGTCGATAATCGAGCACGAAGTACGCTCACTTACGCTTTTTCTCAATTTCTTTCTTGTTCTTACGCTGTTCCAACCATCACTGTGCGATCGTGAAAACTTTAGCGTGTATTTAACGTCTTAGGTGAAAAAGACGCTGAAGGACATCGATTTACTCGAGAAAGCCGACACTTTTGCAAAGTACTTAAGTGGTGGCCAAAAAAGAAAATTATCCGTGGGTATCGCCATCATCGGAGATCCAAAAATCATAATTCTTGACGAACCGACTGCCGGTGTGGATCCTTACTCGAGGAGACAAATGTGGTCTTTCTTGCAATCGAGGAGACACGGCAAGGTTATTCTCTTGACGACGCATTTCATGGACGAGGCAGATATTTTAGCGGACAGGAAAGCGGTCATCAGCAAAGGCAAATTGAGATGCTGCGGCAGTTCTTTATTCTTGAAGAATAAATTTGGTATTGGTTATCATCTAACGTAAGAAACGTTTCTTAACTTATTACGAACCTCGTTGTTTATTATTTCGTATCCACGAATAAAGCTTGTATCTTTTTCTTTTTTTATTACGTTTATCGAAACGATTGCAGACTCGTACTCGAAGGCAACGCAAGGGAACATGCAATAACGCGTTTGGTCTCGTCTCACGTGACAAAAGCAGAAAAAGCAAGAAGACATGGTCGAGAATTGAGCTTCATCTTACCGCACAACTCGGTTGAAAACTTCGCACCGCTCTTTACGGCCATCGAGCACGAAATCAAAACAAGATCAAGTAGATTGGGTATCAGTAGCTACGGAGTGTCAATGACGACGTTGGAGGAAGTGTTCTTGCACCTAGAGAAAGACGAAGAAACAGAATGTACGATGGATAATCTGTCGAAGAAGATGGTTCGTAATCGTGCCCTTAGCAGATCGCTCTCGTTACAGTCGAAGAGCACATCGTACCAGAGCTTGCAGAATGAGGGTGTCATTGTTCAAAACGATGGCCAGGCAAAAGGTAATTACGACTATTTCTGTCAAATTTAATTTTGATCGAATTTACGTGGTCTCAGGAGCAGGCGATGTACCCGATGGAGTTCATAACGATAGAAACCCTCCCGTTCTCGGCCTCGGTTTAGACCCCATCAAAATCCGGCCTAATTTCTTTCAAACGCTCTATGCCATGCTACGCCTAAGGATACTGAGGCTATTTCGAAATATTCAGCTACTCTACTTAACTATCGTTGCACCCCTAGCTTTGATAGTTCTTGGTCTCTACTTAAACAGTATTCAAACTGTCGACATCAAAATGCAATCTCTCGAGCTCAATAGCGGTATGTTCTATTGTCCTACAACGAATCTCACTGTGTCACAATATGCTTACAATTTTTCAACGTTACGTCGTTTTCAGATACTTATAACGAAACAGCCATTTTGTATTTTAATAATACCGATATCGATATAATGCCTTTAATGGGGGCTATCAAGCAAGATGTCAAGAATATCGAGGAGTATGACGGAGACTTCGTAAATTTATTAAAAATAGCACCTCATATGGCGGCACTCAACGTACGCGAATATAATTTACCTAAAATCAATTTGACTGTCATTTATAACGATACGATGCAACATTCCTTACCGATTCTAATAAACGTTCTATCCAATGCGTATTACAGGTACGTGTGCCGTAGCGCCTAAATTATTTTTCAATTTTTGGACATTGTATTATCGCGCTACATCGTTCAATTAAATTTTAGATTAGTTTCCGGTAAGGATACTGCTCGTGAAATCGAAGTGAAGACTCATCCTTTCCAACAAACGTCTCAACCACAGGAGTTTAATGTCGGCACCGCGAGTTCCGCATTGTTCATCGGAATGGATTTCGTGTTATTACCGGTTACATTGGCTGTGGATATGGTTTACGATCGAGAGGTAACTACGAAATAATATTATTAATCGTTTTATTAAATTGTTACATTGAATTTATTTTTATCTTACTATTCGAAAAAAATAATGAAACGAAGTAAGAACGGGTAGATTGATTAAATATCGAAACGATTCTATATATTTTTTACGACAATGGTTTATTCTAATAGAATATTCTTTTATGTCTGAATTTTAGATAAAAGCAAAGAATCAGCTACGCGCCAATGGTCTTTCCTTTCCTATGTACTTCCTAACTTATTTCATCGTTCTCGTCGGTTTGATGACGTTCATCTGCTTGTGCATTCTCGGCAACATATTTCTTTTCGACGTGCCTTCGCTTCAAGAATTACCAGCACTCATTACCCTCGGTACTCTGTTGATGTTGTACTGTCCATCGTCTATTCTTTTTTCGACGTGTCTCAGTTACATCTTCGATAAGGTGGATTCCGCACAGAGTATCCTACCCAACATAGCGACGTTCTTTGGTCTAATACCGTTTATTCTCGTTATGATCTTGGACATGCTGGGCCTCAGTAAGTTGGATCACGATTGTTAACGTCGCTTCATCGTTTCTTCGTTAACATAATATTTGATTATTTTCTGTTTAAGGCGGCACGGCAGCGTTCGCTTTACACGTAGTCTTTTGTCTTTTAAACACAATGTACGTGCCCTATGCAGCCGTGTATTACGTAGAACGCGTCCATTTGATGTGCTCGATCAATGCTGCCTGTCACCATCTAACGATGTCGGACTACCTTACTACGGAGATCATATTGATGGCACTAGGTGTGCTTCTACACTGTCCACTTTGGTTTTTTGTACTTCTTTTATTGGACATTAAAAAGAGCGGTGGGAACGTCAGTGACATCTTCAAACACTTTCTGGTTAGAAATTTGTTATTACTCGTTGCCTTGATGCTTCGTTAGACAGCATAGAACTTTCGAGTTAAAAGGATTCACTTTAATATAATTTCTTCCCTCTACTTTCTCTTTTTATTATCGTCTGCATATCGATCTTATTATACGTTCTTATCTTCAGTTTCTAAGATGAATGTAATTAGTTTTACTCAATCTCAGAAATTTTGAAATATCATGAAGCATACTCGAAAAATCTATGTCTAAATTATAAATCAATCAAGGTGACTCGAGATTGAACGTTATAATTCTTAAAGCGTAATGGTGGTTCTATCGGTGAGGAAATAATGGAAAATACCGACATTGGTGAGCACGAAGATACTGATGTAAAAACCGAGCGGCAGAGGGTGTTTAATCTTATTACTTCGTCGGCTGTTCAAGAACCACCCGTTGTATTAGTTCAGGTAATAGACTTATTTGATATTCTATACGGTCTACGCACGTGCTTCCTTTACGACATACCGAGCGTAGCAATTGTTTTATAGATATAACGAATATAGACATCGTATCCGATGCTTTTCGATTATAAATCGATATTTCATCGCAATGTATTATTTCTAGAATCTTCGAAAAGAATATCATCAACGAGAAACGGTGTCTTGCGGCTGTTGCATGAAGGGAGAAGAAGAAGCGGCTGCCCAATTACCGCGAAAAGTCGCTCTTCGTAATTTATCTTTGGCTGTGGAACAGGGAGAAGTATTTGGTCTTTTAGGACATAACGGTGCTGGTAAAACTACAACGATGAAAATTATTATTGCGGAGGAAGCAGCTACGCGTGGAAGAGTACAAATTGGCGGAAACAATATTAATACTCATCTAACGGAAGCTTTTAGACAAATGGGTTACTGTCCACAACATGACGCACAGTGGAAAAATATCACCGTAAGGGAACATTTAGAATGTTATGCTGCGATAAGAGGTGTGCCTTGGGGAGATATTAACAGGTACTCGAAATAAATATTTCAGAAATATGTACTAGAAATAACGTTTATTTTCGTACTTTGTAACAAAAACGTCTCGTCTTTAGCCGTTTCCATAGGCTATATTCCATAAGTTAAATTCCATACTTATTTTTTCCTAGAATCGTGGATTTGTATCTATCCGGTTTACAAATTCACGAACATGCTGACAAGCAGACTCAAGAATGTTCCGGTGGTACAAGAAGAAAACTTAGCTTTGCAATGGCGATGGTAGGAGGCCCAAAGGTTGTTTTAATGGACGAACCCAGCACGGGTATGGATCCAAGATCGAAAAGATTTTTATGGGATACTATCCTTGCCAGTTTTCAGGTATTATTCAAACCAGATGTTATTAACACTTTGCAAAAGACAATAATATTTAAATGTTAAAATTATGACAAAGCTAATTATTTGATGTAGCACTGTTTGATCGTGTATTGTATCCTGTCGGATAAAAATTCCATCCATCCTTCCGCATTTTCTTTCACAAAATGATACTTACGCTTGATCGTAACAGGGCGGTAGAGGAGCCATTCTAACGACTCACTCGATGGAAGAAGCGGATGCTCTGTGTTCACGAGTAGGCATAATGGTTAAAGGGGAACTGAGATGCGTCGGTTCGACGCAACATCTCAAAAATTTGTACGGCGCTGGTTATACCCTAGAAATGAAGCTGATGGGTGGAGATTGTACACCGACAACACCTTCCGGCGACAGAGCCGCGGAATTAAAGGAGTTCGTGGCTGATCTGTTTCCCGACGTTAGCCTCGAGGAGAGTTTCGCCGATAGGCTAGTCTTTGCAGTTCCCCAACACGCGGTACACTCGCTGGCTGAATGTTTCATGCAGTTGGAAAAGGGTGAGCAACCGTTATCGATCCCCTTTTAAGGTATTCTCAAAGTCAATAAATTAATCGTGATATTCGTTGTTTCTCCTTTTCAGCCAAAGTTGAGTTAGACATCGAAGAATATAGTTTCAGTCAAACTACCTTAGAGCAAGTGTTTCTGAAGTTTTCTCATTACAATGAGGCTAACGGTGGTGAATGACGATTTAAAAATTGTGTGTTAGCATCGTGTGACCTCAGTACGCTTAAGACTGTTCCAATTCCGCGCCGAAGCATTAAAAGACGGTTGCCTTCCTTAGTGAATAATAAGGAACAAAACACAGGATATCGTACCTAGTTAACGTTGACAAGAAAACATGACGTTGTTGCACGTTATAAAAGTAAAGGATGTTTTACAGAGCATCGTTATTTCGTATTTGCATTTTTGTGTATCAAGTTAAAAAAAGCAGTGCGTACTTGGCAATATCTTTAGCAATGGTTTATACGCACTTTCGGGCGCAGTGCGTATTACTTAATATCTTGTAAATATTCCTGACAATTTATGCGCGTTATTAAAAAATAAGTTTCGTTTTTAGCAATACAAATGTAACCGAGACAGAGAGTGAGAGTGAGAGAGAGAGAGAGAGAGAGAGAGAGAGAGAGAGAGAGAGAGAGAGAGAGAGAG